>SJYC01092160.1:32-71403 GCA_006408675.1 Madoqua kirkii | reverse complement strand
TGGTGATGGACAGGGAGGCCTGGCATGCTGCGATTCATGGGGTCGCAAAGAGTCGGACACGACTGAGCGACTGAGCGACTGAAGTGACTGAGTTGACTGACTGAAACAATAGTATGGGGGCTTCCCTTGTGGCTCAGCTGGTAAAGAATCCACCTGCAATGTGGGAGACCCAGGTTTGATCCCTGGGTTGGGAAGATCTCCTGCAGAAGGGAAAAACTACCTACTCCAGTATTCTGGCCTGGAGAATTCCATGGACTGTGTAGTCTATTGGGTCACAAAGAATCAGACACGACTGAGTGGCTTTCACTTTCACTTACACATTAATACGGAATGCAATATGAGGGCATTTTTTTTCTATTTTTTTTTAAAGAAAAACTAAATGGGGAAATTTTTATAATCTTAAAAATTCAAAACCCATTCTATTTGAAACTAAAAGTAACAGTAGCATTCTGAACAAAAACAGCCTTTTCCTTTTTCTGTATTTCCCTGTCAAAGCTTATCATTTTCTCCTCTTGACAAAACTTCTATTTTTACCCTTTCTAATTGAATTCTGATTTTGAAGAGAGAGTCTGAAACATAATAGATAATAAAAAATTTCATAGGAAAATCAATTGATTGAAAAATCACTCCACACATTAATTGTTTTTGTTTTCTTTTGTGGACATTTTATGATATATTGGATAAAATTATCAACATATTTCACATCATCTTTCTAGTGAATCATGCAAATTTTTTATTGGAAAGTCTCTGCAGGCTCTGTTCTATCTGCTATAGGATACAATGCAAATTCCCCAACATGGTACCCAAGGCTTTCAAAGCCTGCCCCATCCTTACCTGTCCATTCACTCCCCACCTTGCACCCACACACTCTTCACTACAGCCCTATTCCACTTGCAGTCAACCTCTGAACATACCACGTCCCTTCACAGTCCTGCCTCAGATCATGACAATTTCTTCCATCTTCAATGTGATCCCCCACTTCTGGCCTAGAAGCTCCTAGTTAACTCTCCAGACCCAAAGCAAATGGCCCATTGTCTAAAGCATTCTTCACTCTCCTGCATGAGATGTTCTCTGTTTTGAGCAGCTATTACCCTTGTTACTGTCTTATGCCCTCAGTGCCACATGCTTAACTTGCCTTTGAACCAATAGGTTGAGCAAGCATCATGCATAGATTGTAATCAAAATCTTACTTTGATCCACTTTTCTTTTTTCTCTAATTTTATATAATGGAATTTTCACCTATATAGAAGTAGAGAAAAGAGTATAATAATTCCCATGTCTCCATTACCCCACTTGAACAATTTTCACACCATGGCCAAAACTGTTCACCTATGCCTGTGCTAATTTTCTCTCCACAACAGTATTGGGCTTCCCTGGTGGCTCAGACCGTAAAGAGTCTGCCTGCAATGCAGGAGAGCCAGGTTCCATTCCTGGGTTAGGAAGATCCTCTGGAAAAGGAAACGACAACCTACTCCAGTATTTTTGCCTGGAGAATCCCATGGATGGAGGAGACTCGCAGGCTACAGTCCATGGTGTTGCAGAGTCGGATGTGACTCAGGGACTAACACTTATGACTTATGACAACAGTATTATTCAAAAGCAAATACCAGACAATATCATTTTATCTATAAGCATCTCAGGATGCATTTCTAAATGATAAGAAATCTTTAAAAAATGATAATGATATTAATGCCATTCTTTACAAAATTAACCATAGTTTCTTCTTTTTGGCTATGTCGGGTCTTGGTTGCAGAATATGGGGTCTTTAACTGGGGCATGAGAACTCTTAGTTGTGGCATGTGGGATCAAGTTCCCTGACCAGGGATCCAACCCAGGCCCCCTGCACTGGACTATAGGAGTGGAGTCTTAGTCACTGGGTTACCAGGAAAGTCCCTACAATTTCTTGATAGTATCATAAAATGCTATCATTTTTTATTCCATAGAGTTCCTCTTCTGGCACTAGTTGAAAATTCCAGTTGGCCTGTGAAGCCTCTGTTCAATTTTACAAAATAGACAGACATATGCTTGCTTTTCCTACAGTCAACTGAAGTAGCAAATACAGTCTCATTTCAAAAACCAAAATCTCCTATTTCCTGTAATAATCAAGGCTCAGAGCCTCAAGTAGGGTGTATCTTCCTGCTGGACCAGGATGGAGAATTTAGATCTTTCTGCTCTTTTTTTTTTTCCTCATTTCCTCTCCTACTCTGCCAGAGTTGGGGGTCTGGGGAGAGGTATGAATGGGCCCCTTCCTTGCCGTTTCCCTGCCTAAGAGGATGCACTGCTCCTCTGGAGAGTCACACGTGTCTCCATCCTCAGCCTCTTGGCCTCTGGGCCCCCTCTAGCTTCTTCTGTTCTAGGCAGTCAGTCCTACTGGACAGGATACAGAAGTGCAGGGTGATTCCAATGCAGGGAAGTCTTCTGACCCTACGTTCAAAACAGCAGCCCCTCCTTTCTCAAACCCTGTTCTGTGTTCTGTTTGAAATATTTCAGGTCCAAGTTTTGAAACTGCCAATTGGAAGAAACACATTTTAACATACCTCCATCGTTATATTTGAAGTGAGTTCCTTGTGGTCAGCGTCTAGTTGGGTCATGTATTTTACTGACCACCAAGCCTTGTGTTTCAATTGGTTTATTTAGACCATTTATGTTAACAATAGGTTAGGGCTTAAGTCTGCCATTTGGGTTTTTGTTTTCTGCTTATTCTCTCTGAAAAAACACATTTGAAAGCCCTCCACAGTATCTACTTTGATACCCCTCAAGCATGGGATTAAGAAGGTTGCATTTTAATTCTCTTCTCTCAAAGACTGGGCCCTCTGCCCTCCTTATAGACTTAAGTCCAGGAACTGTGAAACAAGTTATGTTTCATTTCCTATGTAAATAGTGCATGGGGAAGGGGATTCTTATCATCAGCTTACTTTATTACACTGATCTCTATTCACCTGATACCTCAGTTGAAGCTGAGACAGAGACGCCCCACTTTACTATCCCATGGCATTTATTTACATGTCTCTCTTTCTTCCTGGTAGAGAAGGCAATGGCACCCCACTCCAGTACTCTTGCCTGGAAAATCCCATGGACGGACTGTGAATAATATTTGAACAAGATTTGAATGTTATTCATCTTTCTGTATTCCCCAGCAACTGCTAGATGCATAATACATGCTGATGTCTTATTTACTAATTCTTTGACCAAAAAGATCAAACTCTTTAAAAAAAATCCTTTACTTTAAAATTTTATTTTTATTTTATTTTTATTTTGGCTGCATTGGGTCTTTGCTACAGCACATGGGCTTAATTGCCCCCTGGCATGCGGGGTCTTAGTTCCTTGACCAGGGACTTAACCTGTAACCCCTATACTGGAAGGATTCTTAACCACTGAACCACCAGACAAGTCACCTAAACTCTTAATTTTGAAATAATTCCAAACTTACAGAAAGGTTAGAAGAATTGTGCAAGGGACTCCCAGATTCCCTTTGCCCAGCCAGATTCACCAACAGAATTTTGGTGGGGATTTTGCCACATTAATGTTACCATTTTCTCTTTCAGGGATCAGATCTTTTTTTGAAACCTCTATTCAACTTACTGCTGTAAAATTAATTTCCCTTTAGTGCCTTTATTAGCTGTCTTTTCTCTAAGAATTCACCAATTTTCATGTCCTAATAGAAAGGGAAAAAGATGGAGTAGAAAGGATAAGATGAGCTTTTTATATTCAGTAACTACTGGGATTTCATCCACTTAAAACCGTAAGATTTAGTTTGAGGAACCAAGAAAGGCATTTAAAATGTCTAGAAATATGGTTAAGTTACAAGAAAGTGGGACCATCTTCTAGAATAGACTATTTTTAGTGCAGAATTACCTTAGAAAAGAACAATGTCACATTACATAAAGAGCCCTTTCTGGAAGCACAATGATAATTCTGTGTCTCCCATTTAAGGAATCAGCCAAGAAAGGTTGAGAAAAATCTATTATGTTATCAAAAAGAAAATTTTCATAGTGGGCCAGGGGACAAATAACATTTAGGTAGAACCTGGCTACCTAATTGGATGTGGAGGTGGGGGTGAGTTTTACGGAGTGTTCTCAAAGGTGCCTCTTCATATCCATGAGACACTTCAATTTCTGACAGTTCAAAGGGAGATTATTCTTATTTTGACTTTAACTCACCCTTGATTCTGATTCTGACTTTAACTCACATGATTCTCACATATTGAGTAGTGTCCTTTCACCTTAAGGAAGTACTAAGTGAAATCAATGAAACAGCTTGATTGATATGAGTTCCAAGAACTGCAACATACGGAAAATGAAAAGAACAATGAAATCATTCATAGACAAGGCCATTCACAGAGAGTTTTGCACACTGTAGTAAGAAAATAACGAACAAACTGGAGTAACAGAAGAGTGTAGCTCAGGATTCTGAACTTAGAAGAGTTTTGACTTGAATTTAATTCCTAGCCTATTAAAGTTCACAGTATAGGTTCTTGGCTCAAGATATACAACCAAAGTATCACTGCTCATTCCACTCATTTATTCTACCAATATTTACTGCCTTCTAGGCTCCATACTGAGCCAGGCAGTATTCCCGGCACAGGGCATTTAATAGCAGGCAAAACATCCCTATTCTCACCAAGATGACATTCAAGTGGGAGAGACAGTAATCAGTATGGAAGTGAAATAAGAGTGTGACAGACGGTGGCAAGTGCTGTAGAGAAATAAGCAAGATTAGATGGATCTAGCCTGTCTGGAGAGCAGGCTGCAATCACAAGGGACAGCTTTGTTAAGAAGTAACAGTAAGCAGACTTAACTGGCAGCCCAGTGGTTAAAACTCGCTCCTTCCTATGCAGGGAGTCCAGGTTCCATCTTTCCTCTGGGAATAAGATCCCATGTACCTCTTCAGCTCTGCCAAAAAAAAAGGAGTAAGCCAAGACTTGGAAAAAGTGGGAGGGGCCTTCTGGGAAAGGGTCACAGCCAAGAAGGAAGGAGCCCTTGGGCTTATTCCAGAAAGAGCGAGGGGCCCAGGATGACCCGGGCAGAGCTGGACACGAGAGAAGTGGAAGGAGACCACACAGCGCCCAGGGCTGTTGAAGGATTTCAGCTTCCACTCTTTCCTTGTCCACTCTGGCTGAGGCTGTACTTTTGAGCAGAGAAGGAACACAAGGGGACGTCATTTTTAAAGACTCTCTCTGGCTTCTCAGTTGAGAATAGACGGAGAGGGACAAGACAGAAACAGGGCGACCACTGGGGAGACCACTGCAGAGATCCAAGGAAGGACCGGCAGCGGTTGAGACCGAGGTGTAGAGACATGGTGGGGGAAGCAATGGCCTCCTGGATGCACTCTGCAGACAGAACCAATAGGACTTCTCGCAGGTGCGATGTGGGCTGTGAGGGAAGGAGGAGTCAGCGTGCCTCCAAAGTTTTTGGTCTGAACAGCTACCAAAAACTGGAGTTGTTATCAAATGAGGTGGGGAAGCTACTGATAGAGCAGTCTTGCAGGAGAAGGGCAGATGTTCAGTTTGGGGTATATTTGACCTCCTAATGTGGAAGTCACGGGGGCAACTGTAGTCTGGAGTTCAGGAGAAAGATCTGGGCAGGAGAGATGATTTGGGAGTTGTCAGTGTATAGAGGATATTTATATACCTAGTTCCATTTTTTAAACATGTACGCACGCTTATAAACATACGGGATTGTACATATATTTAGTACATATGCTTTCTAGTTCCATTCAATAGTTCTTAACATTTTGCCACATTTGTTCTGTGTTTCTCTATTTGTATATGCTCAAATTCTCTTTATTTAAAGGAACCATTTGAGATTTCAGGGTGTCTTGCTGCTTCACCTTTGCACACCCCTGCATTCCTGAGTGGAATGTCAAGTCACAGGACTGAAGGAGATAGCAGGGAATGGAAGCAGATAGTGATCAGGGCAAAGAAAGGAGCCTGGGGGCACCCCAAAGGTAAGAGTTTGGGGAAAGGAAGAAGAACCAGAAGAAGCCACAGAGGGAAGAAAAAAACTAGAAAGAGTGTAATGATGAGCTGTAGAATAATGGTAGTAGACCTCCTCTTCGGACTGCTGACATTTACTGAAATGTACAGAGAGAAAAGCTGCTCATGGGATCTGCTTTTCTAACTTCAGAGTTTCTCTCCTTCTCACTTGTGGAACTAATCAGTTTTTCCTCGGTCTACTTAAGACAAGAGTAATTATGAGAAGAATCTGGTAACTCCCTTGGATTGTTTTAAATGAGCAACCTAACACACCCCAGGTCATAGCCTCCATAAAGGGTTCTGTGTATGTGTGTGTGCACAGGTGCACTCTCAATGAAAGGTTGAAGGGTAGCAGATTCTGCCACCTCAAAACACACTGCTTTGGTAGGCTGGGTTATTTTGAGCTGAAGAAACTTGAAAAATGGCAAATGCAAAAATAGACTTTTCTTATCTGCCTAAAGACAGACCCTCCAAAAACACAGCTGTCATAAACCTCCTGCCCCAGGAGTTTCATCAACCAGAGAAGATTGACCCTTATCACAAGAAAGGACTCTAGAAGTAGATGCCACACCCAGACAGACTCTGTCACAAACCATTCTATCTCCCATCTGTTCTTCTAAGACTTGTTCATCTTCCCTAAAAATCATGTACTCTCCTTAAGAGACTTATAGCTCCTCTCCCCTTTCCCTGCTAAGATGAAGTTAATCCTGAATTCTCGCTACCTCAAAGAGTGACACATTTTTCCCCTGGTGTCTCCCATGTACACATGAGATATATATGTTAATCAACTTCTGTTGACTTTTCCCTCATTATTCTGTTATTACAGGGGTCTTAGCCAAGAACTCAGAAGAGTAGAGGAAAAAAATTTTTTTTCTCTTCTATAGGATCAAGAAGCCAAGTCTCAACATGGCTGTCTGAACTGGTTAAAAAAAAAAAAATCGGTTTCTAAAATGAACTCCAATCAATCAAATTCAGAGACTAATTTGAAGGGAAAAAAGGCTGGATGACAAGTTGATTTTTTGTTTTAATCAAACAGCTATCCCTTTTGTCCAAAGGTGCTATTTACATCTACCTATATAAAATAAACCATGGTCCAAAACTAAAAATACCTTTTCTTTTTTCTTGAAATACTGTTTGTAGTCTAACCACAACTGAGATAAATAGGGCATCTGGGGTAAGAGCAAACTTCTACCCTGTACCTGGTCCTTGGGTATATCACTGAAAAGATTTGGTTTTAAACAGAGTTTGCCAAGAAGTCAAGCAAACCTCATCCATCTCTTGGGCTTCCTGAACACTGGAACCCCTCCCTTCAAGACTGAGGAAATAACAGGCAACCAAAACTCATCATGAGTGGGTCCAAGATGAGATGGGCACTTTACAATAAATAATAAAACAGCTGATGTCATCTATAGCCTAAAACCCAGAGATACAAGACATTGGATTGAAGACCAAGGCAACACTTGGGTCCAGCATCATGTATTTCATTCCAAAACTAAGAGAAACTAAGTCTGGCCATCCTGGGAAGTTGGCGAGTGATTGCTCCAAAAATGAAACAATCACCTGAGGGAATGTCTTCCTTGGAGTCTGTTGCTTCTCTCTCTAGCTCTGATTCTTCACCTAAGAAGCTTTGTCTCTCCTTTTTCAGTCAAGTACCAAGTTCATGAAAGAAAGTACTGTTGCTTCATCCATCTGGTTCAGAACAATATCAAGTCCAGGACGATATCAGCTCCATCTGAGTCGTAAGGAGAAATTAGCTTCTCTCTCTACTCTGATTCTTCACCTAAGAAGCTTTGTCTCTCCTTTTTCAGTCAAGTACCAAGTTCATGAAAGAAAGTACTGTTGCTTCATCCATCTGGTTCAGAACAATATCAAGTCCAGGACGATATCAGCTCCATCTGAGTCGTAAGGAGAAATTCAAGGAAACAGAGAGCAAAGGAAACAAAAGAGGAAGAAGAGAGACCCAGAAGAAAAGGATCAGACAGAGAAGGGAAGAAAGTAGGAGGAAGGACTAAGATGACTCTTTTTTGCTTAGCACAATAAATACTAACTGTAGAAAGACCAAAGCAAGAAATGGATTCTATTTTAAAATGAGCTGTTCATACATACGAGGAGGGCTGCCAACAGATGCATCTTATTGGAAAGGCACTGAGATGGGCTTTGTGAGGCAGAGGTAGGCCCCTGGGCCAAGTCTAGAAGCAGGAAGTTGAGAAAAGAGAAATGAACTCACTCTGCATAATAACTTCAGAGGTTATTTGCAGAAGATCCTCACAAAAACCTTTGCAGATTTGTCTCTTTGAGGCAAACTTCCTTTTTCCATTTGGTATAAATTTAGATTATTGTCCCTAGGAGTTGTTAGGACATTGACTATGTTGAGTTTTGCCTGAGGGCTATCCACAAAATTAAAAGACACTTGCTCCTTGGAAGAAAATCTATGACAAGCCTAGATAGTGTATTAAAGAGCAGAGACATCCTTTTGCCAACAAAGGTCCATCTAGTCCAAGTTATGCTTTTTCCAGTAGTCATGTACGGATGTGACAGTTCATAAAGAAGGCTAGGCACCAAAGAACTGATGCTTTCAAACAGTAGTGCTGGAGAAGACCCTTGAGGGTCCTTTGGACAGCAAGGAGATCAAATCAGTCAATCCTATAGGAAATCAACCCTGAATATTCATGGGAAGGACTGATGCTGAAGCTTCAATCACCTCATGCAAAGAGCCGACTCACTGGAAGAGACCCTGATGCTGGGAAAGATTGAAGGCAGGAGGAGAAAGGGACAACAGAGGATGAGATGGTTGGGTAGCATGACTGACTCAATGGAAATGAGTTTGAGCAAACTCCAGGAGACAGTGAATGACAGGGAACTCCGGCGTGCTGCAGTCCATGGGGTTGCAAAGAGCTGGACGTGACCGAGCGACTGAACAACAACCAGCCACGGGCAGCAGGAATAGAGTTACAGAGGAAGACACAGAGCTGATGGCACAGTGGCGAGGACCCCTCAAATTGTGCTTTCCACTAACACAGGGTGTTTATTATGCTCTAGGTGCTGCTGGAATGCTTTTCCATATTATGAATACAGCCTTCAGTTCAGTTCAGTTCAGTTCAGTTCAGTTCAGTCGCACAGTCGTGTCCGACTCTTTGCAACCCCATGAATCGCAGCACGCCAGGCCTCCCTGTCCATCACCAACTCCCGGAGTTCACTCAGACTCGCGTCTATTGAGTCAGTGATGCCATCCAGCCATCTCATCCTCTGTCATCCCCTTTTCCTCCTCCCAATCCCTCCCAGCATCAAGGTCTTTTCCAATGAGTCAGCTCTTTGCATAAGGTGGCCAAAGAACTGGACTTTCAGCTTTAGCATCATTTGTTCCAAACAAATTCCAGGGCTGATCTCCTTCAGAATGGACTGGTTGGATCTCCTTGCAGTCCAAGAGACTCTCAAGAGTCTTCTCCAAGACCACACTTCAAAAGCATCAATTCTTTGGCGCTCAGACTTCTTCACAGTCCAACTCTCACATCCATACATGACTACTGGAAAAACCATAGCCCTGACTAGATGGACCTTAGTTGGCAAAGTAATGTCTCTGCTTTTGAATATGCTATCTACGTTGGTCATAACTTTTCTTCCAAAGAGTAAGCGTCTTTTAATTTCATGGCTGCAATCACCATCTGCAGTGATTTTGGAGCCCCCTAAAATAAAGTCCGACACTGTTTCCACTGTTTTCATTATCATGTGTAATCAATAAAAAATTTAATACCCTCTTGAATGGGGAAAAAATGTTATTTAAGAAAAACATCTTCATAGCAAGCATAGATGTAGTAAAAGGCAAATTAATCTATAGAGTTTTCTGGTTTAGGCACAGAAATAGACCTATGAAACAGAAGAGTGTTCCCATAAATTTTCTTCATAGTTTAGAAGTTAGTGATTATTGAAGAAGGCGTTACAAAACAAAGAAGGTAAAGTGGATTACTTAGTGAGTGGTACTGCAGTAACTGATAAGAAATGTAAGGAAGGATGAATATACAACCTTGTAGACTAGATGGTTGCTTTACATTGCTGTGTCAATTTCTGCTGTAGAACCAAATGTATCAGCCTTACATACATATACAGTTCCCCTTTATTGGATTTCCTTCTCATTTAGATCACCACAGAGCTTTGGGTAGAGTTTCCTATGCTGTGCAGTAGGTTTCCATTAGTTATCTATTTTATACATAATATCGATAGCATGTGTATGTCAATCCCAATCTCCCAATTCATCCCACCCCAACCCCTTCCCCCTTTGTTGTCCATACGTTTGTTCCTTATGTCTTTGTCTGTTTCTGGTTTGCAAATAAGATCATTTTTACCATTTTCTAGATTTAACATGTATTTATTATCCAAATGTATCAGCCTTACATACATATACAGTTCCCCTTTATTGGATTTCCTTCTCATTTAGATCACCACAGAGCTTTGGGTAGAGTTTCCTATGCTGTGCAGTAGGTTTCCATTAGTTATCTATTTTATACATAATATCGATAGCATGTGTATGTCAATCCCAATCTCCCAATTCATCCCACCCCAACCCCTTCCCCCTTTGTTGTCCATACGTTTGTTCCTTATGTCTTTGTCTGTTTCTGGTTTGCAAATAAGATCATTTTTACCATTTTCTAGATTTAACATGTATTTATTATATATTTTTTCTCTTTCTGACTTTCTGTGCTTTGTATGACACTCTAGCAATGACAATTGACAACATCTCTGCAAATGACACAATTTCATTCCTTTATATGGCTGAGTAGTATTCCATTGTACGCATGTACCGCTTCTCCTCTGTTCATTTATCTGTTGATGGATATTTAGGTTGCCTCCACATCCTCGGTATTATAAGTAGTACTGCAATGATATGTGTACGTGGTCAATGGCTTTCCCTTTTTAGAAAACTTAAGGCAGCCCTGAAAATATATATTATGACTTCATGAATGGGAAAAAGACATGAATAATCATCTGGATCTTACAGTGCTTTGGGAACTGATACATGTTGGGAACCTATTTTCTGCTAATGTTGAAAATATGAGAATGTACACATTTGTATATATATTATTGTGAATAGACCTTTTTGGTTGCTGACTTTCAAGAAACTACTTTTGCATCTCTTTTGATAGGCATTTCCTGAAAAGAACTGGTGTGTGTCAAAAGAACAGCATATTTTGCAATGAGAAATGCCAATCAGATAGGGAGGAGGAGCATGATGGTTCTTGATTCTTGGCCCTAATTACATCAGTGACCAGTGACATTACCCAAAAATAGAGGTTGAAAGGGAAGATTTGAAATCTCAATGTCACCCTGAAATGCTAGTTTAAAGAGGTGAACTGGATATTGAAATGGATAAAAAAATGGATGTTCCATATTAGTTAGAATTTTGAGTCCTAAGGTATAAGAAACTGGGACTACTACTCTTCTTTATTTTTGGTGACTCAGCCATTGGAAATACTCCTGGGTCCACTTGAAGAATCCTGTAATTAAGAATTATGGCTTCTAAAAGTGCTGCCCCATTTGATAGGGTTCTCCTTGTACTACTGCAGGTCCTTGTGAGTTAGTCTGAGCTCTCTCTCTCTCTAGTAAAGATTTTTATGATTTTTCTTTTAAACACATTAGGCTCTAAGCACTAACAATGATGACACTGATGGTGATGACAGTGATGGCTTCAACCAGATTTTGGACAACTTAATTTTTCTAGTAGAGGGAGGGAGGAGGTCAGATGGTCAGAAGCTTGCACTTTGGGAAAGGGTAAACTGCAGAAGAAATGAATTTGTACTGCTCTATACAGTTACAAAACTAGAGTTTATCTGCCATGTCTTCCAGGAAGTAAAAGTCACCATTACAGTTTAATTGTAAAGATTATACTTTATGAAAAATTTTTTTACATTGTCAAAATATTTTAATGGGAGATAATATAAATTAGTGATAACCTAGTGCATCTTATAACAATAAAAATTTCTAATGTGCTTTAGGATTCATCTTATTGAGTTGATTTTCACAAGTTGTGTGGCGTAGATCTGAAAGGCTTAACCATATTTTTATGTGAAGGAACCAAGGTGTAGGGAGTCTTAATGACTTCCTTGGAGCAGGGAATGAGACAGGAAGATCTCCATATAGAGAGAACCAAAGCTGGCACACTGAAATTGCAGGAAAATTAAAGCAAAAAGCCAAGCAAAAAGAAAAGAAAAGTATCTTTTTTTTGATGGTCCTCTACCAATTTCCCTTTTGTCTCACTGAGTCTTTAATAGTCTTACTATTTCAGAACTGCTTTCAACAGAGTCAGACATAATTGAGTCTTCACTTGGTGCAGTGATGTGAGGGGAGAGGAGATCAGAGGCGTGTGGCAGCGAAAGTCACAGGGGAACAGGTGTCAGCACATCAGGGCTGGCTCCCCTGGCCCTCACAGCTCTCACTGGAAACCCCGGGAAGTTTGAGTTCTTACTTCATGAAGGATGGCAAAGATATCCTTCTCCAGGGACCTACTCCCTTCCCGATAGTCATCCTGTGTCTTAATCACATCCGAGTGTCACTGGGAACTGTCCAGGCTCTGACGTCTTATATTCTGTTCCATTGCTTCAACGTCAACTCCCACCACCCCCTGTCACCTTCCTCTTCTTTTCTCACTTTGGAATACTTTCCATTTCTACATTTCCTGTGAATACAGAGTTCAGCTGTTCTTTCATCCATCCTTTCAGTGCCTTTATCAGTCTGCTACAGCTACCCTACAAGTCATCATCCCTGAGTCAGTCTAGCCTTCCTTCCACTTGCACTCTGGTTTGGAATGTTATGAAGAAAATAACACTGTTGTGTAGTTTGTGGCTGATACTTGGAGTCTGCCATCTAGCTAGACCCATACCACTCTGCAAAGAGCTGATTCATTGGGAAAGACCCTGATGCTGGGAAAGACCGAAGGCAAAAGCAGAAGCTGGTGGCAGAGGATGGGTTAGATAGCATCACTGACTCAGTGAACATAAATCTGAGCAAACCCTAGGACACAGTGAAGGACAGGGGAGCCTGCTGTACTATTGTTCATGGTGTCATAAAGAGTCAGACGTGACTTATGACTGAACAACAACAACATACAACTTTCGGGGAATTATTTTCTTGTTCTGAAGAGTGTGCATTGTCATTTCTCACAGTAGTTATTCTGATTCCTATGAGTCACTTGAAGCCCTTATGTGACTAATGGCTTCTCATCTACTGAATAAAAGTCAGGCCTGAGCTACCCTAACCACTCACTCTCAAACCTCCAGGTACGTCCCCATCCATGCTCCTCCTCACCTCCTCCCCAGGGGGGTTATATTTCTGCCTTATTGTGGTTTTCAACAGCTGCTACCACAGGCTATCCTACAAACAGTCTAAATACCATTCCTTACTCAGTCTGAGTGTTCTCTCTTGCCTAATTACCCTACAAGGCTTCCAAGATGAATAAAAACATGTTCAGGAATGCCCCCTTGCCATGCTCAGAATTCTCTAACGAAGCTATTCATGGTGGCATGGCTTGGCGGTGTTTCTCTGTCAGGTTTGCCAAGTGGGTAGACCAGGGGCATTCATGTGGGTCATCTATTCATTAGGAAGAAAGCACTTTCTATCCTTTGATTAGTCTCTTCTACTCCCCTAAACCACGTGGATAAAAGGCACCTTTCTTCTTTCCTCAGCTGGGTTCCCAATTTCTTCTGCCATCCTTTTTATCAAAGGAAAATCTACAGGTTGTATTTCAAAGACTAGGCATTATTTTTCGATGCTAAGCAGAAAACTAATTAATGTCCATTACACAAAAGCTTGGTTTCTCTTTCACTTCTCTTTAGAAGCTGTATCAATAACAAGGAAAATATAATCATGAATTTTAAACTATCATTTTAACCAACTGGATCCTCTGTTAGAGTTGCGGAGTGGCCCATGTTTGAGCCCCTCAGGGACGTCAGTATTGTCCACTGGAAATCTGATAGTGATTTCTGGGTTTTGTCCTTGTGCCAGGTGCACAAAAAGCCCTCCATATTTGTCACCTAAAGCTGTGAATCCTGTCCACTGCATTTTTTCAGAGGTGAGAAAAGCTAACAGTACATCTCCAGAGAACATGTCACAGAGTTTGTTTTCTTCTTAGTAAACCAAAGCACTAGAGGAAACTAGTGATGATTGGGTTTAAACTGATCACAAGAAAATAGTATCTAGGACATCTTTGTCAGAAGATTCGTGTTTTGTTTTGCTCATCATCCCTGGAGTTTTTTTTTTACAGTAGGGATGGGACATGGAGGTTTGGACTCTTCACCCCTCCCGCTTGTGCCTCTGAAGAGGTCATGGCATGGTAACAAGCTCATGCTGCACATCACTTGAGCTGCCTGCCTGAGCTGGAGTGGGCTGAGGGAGCTTGCACAAAGAAGTTTTGTGCCTTGGTCATGATTTTGGACTATTGAAACTAAGGTGTAGAATTCAAGGACAACCGGGGAAATGTGTTCTCTGATGGTTGGTTTACTGTTTCTTTTGAAAACAGTTGTGTTCTTTGGTCATGGAATCTGTGACAATTAAAATGAAATGTGTGAAAATGTTGAATGATCTCTGGATGAGACTAATGACCTTGGAAGAATTCCACCGTAAGTTTGGCTTCCTATTCCAATTTGCTGAAGTGGTCACAGAGCTCTTGAAAAATAGCCAATGGCTGATGATGCAATTTTTGTCCACTCATTTTTTTTTTTTATGAGATTCTCCCCTCCAAAACAGGTATTTACTAACATCTAACTGCTTCAAGGTACTCAGGTGAGCATTATCTGGGACCAGATCATGTTAATTGCAGAACAAATTGCCTTGAAATGAGGACCCTTTTGGAAATTACAGCTTAATGTGGTGAATGAACTTAAATGCATGATGTGGAAGCTATGAGAAAATAGTTTACTTCCTCACGCATAGCACTGACAGGCACTATCCTTGAGTGCTTTCTCTCAAATTGAATATAAAGCAACTTAGGTTGGAATCAACTTATTTTTCAAAAGTTTAAACTTGAAAAATAACTTCAAATTCTAAGCTATTGGGATTGTAGAATCTTGTAAAATACATATTGGAAATATTGATTGATTAATAAAAATAGAACAACATCCAAAACACAAAATCTAATGCTTTAATTTAGTATTACAGGATTATAAATGCATGGAATAAAAATAACCAACATAGAATCACAAAAGTTGTTACAATTTTATAGATTTAATTTTCAAGGGAGTATCTAATAGTCTTCTCTTTCTTATTTCATATTTTAAAAATAAGTTTGATTAGAGCTGGTTTTTTCAGAATTTGTAGGAAAGTATAAAAAGGAACAGACTTCATTTGTCCCCAGTCAGTTACAGGAACTTGGGCAGATCACTGATTTTATATTTAAAGTAGAAGAGCACAAGCATGGGCTTCCCTGGTGGCTCAGATGGCAAAGAATCCACCTAGAAGGCAGGAGACCCATGGTCAATTCCTGGGTCAACAAAATCCCCTGGAGAAGGGAATGGCTCCCCACTCCAGTGTTCTTGCCTGGAGAATTCCATGGACAGAGGAGCCTGGCAGGCTACAGTCCATGTAGTCACAAAGAGTCAGACACGACTGAGCAACTAACATGCCGAAACATACGCACACACCCACAGGGCAAGCATAGTCAGCTACAGAAATACATCCCAGGGGATGGCATGAAAATGCATTCCTGAGGAGTTGTCTACGTGTCCAAATCCATCTGCTTAAGCATGTAATCCAGCAGAAAGGAAAACAATGCCGGAAGTTATGAGTGCTCTGCCATCCCCATCAGGGGACAGAGGAGGTCCAGTTCACTTTGTCCTAAAACAGTGCCAGAGAAGCTATTTTCAAATGTATAGTGAATCATCAAAGCTGATTTACCTTGTACAGGCAGACAGACACTTAACACATATTTGTGGAAATGTTTAGCTATGCAATTAGAATGAAGAAGGCACAAGGCATTGAGAGCCAGCAGGTGTAAAAGGCTAGTCTTACTATTGCTAATTGACCTGGGCCCTGGGCTGATGACACAACCACTCTGGGACTAATAGCCTGGATGTAATTGTTTCACTTACAAGGTGTTTAAGCACCACTGGATGCCGGAGGAAAGTGTCTGCCTCCGTTCTAACTTGCCTAGAGTCACAGCATCCTGCTGTGATTGTGTCCTTGGTATATGGCTGTCCATGGTGAAGTTCATAGGTCAGCACAAGCTACTTAATGAATCACAAGAACATCCATTCTTAGGTGACCCAGACTTTGCTTTGGGAAGTCTCAGTTATAGTTGCAAGAGTGGGAGGAAAATGTGGTTAAATCTCAGGTTCTGGGCTTCATTTGCCATGTGACTTTGGGTCAGTGAAGTGAAATAGTTATGGGATATTTCAATGACCAGAAGGAGGGTCTGGAAAGGAAATAGCACATTGCCTGGCACAGAACAGTTTCTCCATAAACAGTGTATTCTTAGCATCATATTTACCATAGTACGTCCTTCACCCTTGATTATACAAAATTTAAGGCATTTTAAAATCTATCAATTTCAGAGTTACAAATCCATTTTTATTGTTGGTAACTGTTTTGAAAACATATTTCTATTAAATATGACTTTAAAGCTTTAATGGTTAGAGATCATTCAGCAGAAATTGGGTTTTAGGAGAAAATAGAATTAGAGTTAGGGTATTTCATAGTATGTTGTGTGTGTTAGTTGCTCAGTCATGTCTGACTCTTTGTGACCCCATGAAGTGTAGCCCACCAGGGTCCTCTGTCCATGGGGATTCTCCAGACAAGAATACTGGAGTGGACTGCCATTCCCTTCTCCAGAGGATCTTCCCAACCCAGGGATCAAACCCACATCTCCTGCATCACAGGCAGATTCTTCACCACTGAGCCACCAGGAAACCCAATTTCATAATATATGTGGATATAATTTTGACAGAAGGATATTTATTGCAAAAACTACAGCTACCTTAAAAATTCATCTCAGTGCAGAATACAGTTGTTAATTAGAATAAACGTGTACCAGAATAGCTCACAGAGTGCTCACTATCTTTGTTGTTTCTTATTGACAAATGCACCCCTGCTGCTGCTAAGTCGCATCAGTCATGTCCAACTCTGCGACCCCATAGACAACCTCCTACCAGCCTCCCCTCTCTCCCCCGCCCCCGCCCCATCCCTCGGATTCTCCAGGCAAGAACACTGGAGCGGGTTGCCATTTTCTTCTCCAGTGCATGAAAGAGAAAAGTGAAAGTGAAATCGCTCAGTCGTGTCCGACTCTTAGCGACCCCATGGACTGCAGCCCACCAGGCTCCTCCGTCCATGGGATTTTCCAGGCAAGAGTACTGGAGTGGGGTGCCATCGTCTTCTCTGAGTGCACCCCTAGACGCTGATATTTTCTAAAATTTATTTTTGTTGGAGGATAATTTGTTTACATTGTTGTATTGGTTTCTGCCATACATCAACATGGATCAGTCATAGGTATACACATGTCTCTCCTCCCTCTTGAACCTCCCTCTCACCTGCTCCCCATCCACCCCACTATGTCATCACAGAGCCTCCATCATAGCCCCATTGAGCTTCCTGCACTACACAGCAACTTCCCACTAGCTATCTGTTTAAACATGGTAATGTATATGTTTCAAAGCTACTTTCTCAATTAGTCCCACCCTCTCCTTCCCTTGCTGTGTTCACAAGTATGTTCTCAATGTCTGAGTCTCTACTGCTGCTGCTGCTGCTGCTAACTCACTTCAGTTGTGTCTGACTCTGTGTGACCCCATAGACAGCAGCCCACCAGGCTTCCCAGTCCCTGAGATTCTCCAGGCAAGAACACTGGAGTGGGTTGCCATTTCCTCCTCCAATGCAGGAGAGTGAAAAGTGAAAGTGAAGTCACTCAGTCATGTCTGACTCCTAGCGACTCCATGGACCGCAGCCTACCAGGCTCCTCCATCCATGGGATTTTCCAGGCAAGATCACTGGATTGGGGTGCCATTGCCTTCTCTCAAGTCTCTACTGCTGACCTGCAAATAGGTTCATCAGTGCTATCTTTCTAGATTCCATATATATGCTTTACCATCTGATGTTTGTCTTTCTCTGTCTGACTTAGTTCACTCTGTATTAACAGACTTTAGGTTCATCCATCTCTCTAGAACTAACTCAAATTTGTTCTTTTTTATCCATTCAGTTCAGTTGCTCAGTTGTGTCTGTCTCTTTACGACTCCATGGACTGCAGCACGCCAGGCTTCCCTGTCCATCACCAACTCCCAGAACTTACTCAAATTCATGTCCATCAAGTCAGTGATGCCAGCCAACCATCTCATCCTCTGTTGTTCCCTTCTTCTCTCGCCTTCAGTCTTTCCCAGCATCAGGCTCTTTTCCTTTTAATGGCTGAGTAATATTCCATTGTGTGTGTGTGTGTGTGTGTGTGTGTGTGTGTGTGTGTGTGTATACCACAACTTCTGTATCCATTCATCTGTTGAAGGACATCCAAGTTGCTTTCATGTCCTGTAGATGCCACAATTTTTTCAAAGGGCAAGTTTGACTTCCTTTCTAGAGACAATGGAAGCCAATCATCTCTCTCTGCATGTTTCCTAAAAATGCCTGTTTAACAGCCTGTAAATCTCACAGGATGTAAGCTTGATGGTATCACTGGGTATACATTATGAAAAGATCACCACAGTAAGTCTAATTACATCCATCACCACACAGCTTTTATTTTGTCATGAGCCCTTTAAAGATCTCCTCTCACAGCAACTTTCAAATACACAATACAGTATTGTTCACTTCCATCACCATGCTGTATGTTGCATTATCAGGACATTTATTTTGTAAGTGCAACTTTGTACCTTTTGACGACCTTCAGACTTCTTGAGTGTTTGAAAGGAGGACTTTTTTTTTTTACCTTTGGCTCTATGTGGTAGTGGGTAATAATTGGGTATGTCCCAGGAGCTTAGAATTAAGAGCAGTAAAACAGCTCCGTAAGTTGAACTATTAAAGCAAAATGCAATAGGAACAAACAGAGCTATGAAAGCCTTAATGAGATAGTTTTTCCCAGCCAAAGAAATACCTGACTGAATATTTTCATAAGATAAAGACAGGCTTTATCCATGCCAATCATCAGAAGGCAGTGTGTATGGGGGAATGGGGTGGAGAAAGGTGTTGATTGGCCATAGAACATAGAAAGAGAAGCATCAGAGTGTCAAAATTTTGACGCTGATCATTCAGTAGCTGTTAGTTTTAGTGGAGTGGTATGTTTGGCCAAAGAGCCAGATAATAGAATTCCAGGTTCAGGATGAATGACATCTTAAGCAGATAGACACTGCAAATGATCCTAGATTCATGATATTACCTTTTCAGATCCTATGACAAACATGCCTAGTTCTTATCTCAGTGCTCACCAAGAATATTCACTTTAATGTTGGCCAACCCTGCAGGTGTGTCCACAGAAGAGTGTGTGTGGGTCATGGTCTCATCAGTTATGCCATAGTTTCTTTTTTCTTTTCTGAGTGTATATCAGAAGAGTCATGTTGCATCCTAAGTCTACCAGTTTGACTTTTGTGAGCTTGGTATTTTGAATACCCTCCGTAGACACTGGAGAAGGAAATGGCAACCCATTCCAGTATTCTTGCCCGGAGAATTCCATTGGCAGAGAACCCTGGTAGCTACAGTCCATTGGGCACAACTGAGCAATTATCAGTTTCACTTTACACTGAGCTAGCCCTTAAATTTAGGGGCTTCCCTGGTAGCTCATATGGTAAAGAATTTGCCTGCAATGCAGGAGACCTGGGTTCAATCCTTGGGTCAGGAAGAACCCCCGGAGAAGGGAATGACAACCCACTCCACTATTCTTGCCTAGAGATTTCCATGGACAGACCATGGAGTCACAAAGAGTTGGACACGACTGAGTGACTTACACACACACACACACACACACACACACACACACACACACACACACACACAAAACACCTGAGACACAGTTCACCTGGCTGAGCCTCTGGAGCTGAGGGCCCATTCAGGTCAATCTGCTCATCACCTCTCCTCCCCTCCCCCTGAGACCTGGGTAGCTGAGCAGCTGTTTCTCCTGGTGACACACTGAACACCTGCATGGGATTCCATTCTTTTTTTTTTTTTGATGTGGACCATTCTTGAAGTTTATATTTAATTTGTTACAATATTGCTTCTACTTTATGTTTTTGTTTGTTTGGTTTTTGCTTGCAAGGCATGTGGGATCTTAGTTCCCTGACCAGGGATTGAATCTGCACTCCCTGCATTGGAAGGCAAAATCCTAACCACTGGACTATTAGGGAAGTCCCTGGAATTCCATTTTAAATGCTATCTTACCTAATCATTTTAAAAGAAACAGCATTTCCCCCTTATATTTTAATTCACTCCATTCCATTAAAAAGTTAGCACAAATGGCTACACTGTTCTGAAATTCAGTGGGACTAACAAGCCAAAATTTCATGTATAAAATGTTCACTTTATTTCCTCTTCACTTTCTTATTTCACTTCATTTCCTCTTCCTTTTCTCTTTCCTTCTTTCTTTTCTCTCTGTCCCTTTTTGTTCCCTCCCTCCCTCCTGCCTTCCGTTTCTGTCCCTTTATGTGTCTTTGCTTCCTTATTCTTTTCCTCTCCTCCCTTCTACATGTACTTTTCTTGAGCACTGTCATGTACCTGACACTACAAATACTAGCAGGAAAAAAAATCCCAGTAATCTTGTAGGAAAAAGAGGTACATAATCAAATATGCAGTAAAGGGTTAAATATATTTTTCATTTGTGATATAAATTCTATTTAACTTCACAAGTATGCATTAGGATTCTTTTGTGTACAGGCACTGTTTGGGGTTTTGTGGAAGATGCCAAAAGCATAAGCTTGGCCTCAAGTTGTTGTGCTATCAAACATGTGGAGAAAAGAAGAAAAAACAACTCTAGGCAGAACGTGGGAAATCTTATGTGAATTGTACGAAGTGTTCTTACAGGCAAAGAGAGAGAACACCTCTAGCTAGAATGTTCTGGGTTGGGTTGAGTTATATAGCAGGACTGTGTTGGCTGAATTTAAATTGGGTGGAGAGGTGCATCAGGGCACTGGGGTTAAGGCAAGGTCATGGAGAGACAGAATGAGGCAAATAGAGCTGGTCAGAACTGATGGTTGTGCTCAGGCTTAGAGATAAGTTTAACAGGTCAGGAGAACATCACATTGAGTTGGAAGCTGTGGTCATAGATGAGTAGATAGGGCAGATTTGGCTGGATAATTATGTTGACACCAGAGCCAAAGGTTGTCTTCTCAGATAGCTGTGGGAGCAGCTAGTTGCTCTAAAAATTATTTAAAGAAAAGTATACCTTTTTGACTGGCTTCCCAGATGGCTCAGTGGTAAAGAATCCACTTGCCAGTTCAGGAGATGCAAGAGGTGTAAGTTTGATCTCTGGGTTGGGAAGATGCCCAGAAGGAGGAAGTGGCCACCCACTCTCGTATTCTTGCTTTGAAAATCCCATGGACAGAGGAGCCTGGCAGGCTACAGTCCATAAGTTGCAAGAGTTGGACATGGCTTAGTGACTGTGCACGCATGCACATACCTTTTTGATTTTTTTTTCTGATGATAGCTCTGAGTGGTCTATATTCAGTTGTACCTCAAAGGCTTGTTCACCTGACAGACCCCTCAGCCACCCAGGTTTCCTCAGTCTTCATATCTGAGGACAATAGGGCAGCTTCAAACTTGGTATTTGTAAAGAATCATTTGTACTAATATTTCCTTCCAGCTAGGACATGAGGCAAGCATGGTTGTTAAGACAGCTGAGTCTGGGGCTAGGGAAAGCCTTAATTTTGAGTTAAGGAATTAAAAGTTAAATTCACATGGCAATGTGAAGAGTTTTATGGTTTGTCAGAAAAGGCCATGATCAAGAACTATATTTTAGGAATATTATTCTGCCAGCTGCACATCTGGATATGGACATTTATGGGTACATGGCAGCATCTTTGGAAGAGATATGAGAATGGTCAACTAGAATAATTGTACTCAACGTGAAAGGTCATCCTCGTGGTTCATGGTGGAAATAAAATCAATAGGACTTGGCAATCAGTTGACTATAGGCAACAAATGAGAAAGGGATCTTGTAATTCAAAGAGCTTGAGTCTAGGTGGTAAGTCAGCTACTATAAAAAGATAGGTCCCATCAGCTGAGACAGGGAAATAAGCAAGCACATGAGAAGATTTAGAAATAGAACGTGCAGATCTGCTGAAAAGCCTTGCATTTCACAGCTGAAGGTCTACCTGTGTGTGTGTGTCTGTTAAGTGTCGTGTCTGACTCTGTGTGACCATATAGACTGTAGCCCGCCATACTCCTCTGTTCACAGAATTCTCCAGAAAAGAATACTGGAGTGTGTTGCTGGATAGTCCATTAACAAATGGCAGGAGGTATTTGTTTACTTTTATAATAAAATAGACATCATTTTGCATCATTCTTGAGAAAAGTGAATCAATCATATAAACAACTCAGAGGAGCCTGGCAGGCTACAGTCCATAAGGTTGCAAGAGTTGGACATGGCTTAGTGACTGTGCACGCATGCACATACCTTTTTGATTTTTTTTTCTGATGATAGCTCTGAGTGGTCTATATTCAGTTGTACCTCAAAGGCTTGTTCACCTGACAGACCCCTCAGCCACCCAGGTTTCCTCAGTCTTCATATCTGAGGACAATAGGGCAGCTTCAAACTTGGTATTTGTAAAGAATCATTTGTACTAATATTTCCTTCCAGCTAGGACATGAGGTAAGCATGGTTGTTAAGACAGCTGAGTCTGGGGCTAGGGAAAGCCTTAATTTTGAGTTAAGGAATTAAAAGTTAAATTCACATGGCAATGTGAAGAGTTTTATGGTTTGTCAGAAAAGGCCATGATCAAGAACTATATTTTAGGAATATTATTCTGCCAGCTGCACATCTGGATATGGACATTTATGGGTACATGGCAGCATCTTTGGAAGAGATATGAGAATGGTCAACTAGAATAATTGTACTCAACGTGAAAGGTCATCCTCGTGGTTCATGGTGGAAATAAAATCAATAGGACTTGGCAATCAGTTGACTATAGGCAACAAATGAGAAAGGGATCTTGTAATTCAAAGAGCTTGAGTCTAGGTGGTAAGTCAGCTACTATAAAAAGATAGGTCCCATCAGCTGAGACAGGGAAATAAGCAAGCACATGAGAAGATTTAGAAATAGAACGTGCAGATCTGCTGAAAAGCCTTGCATTTCACAGCTGAAGGTCTACCTGTGTGTGTGTGTCTGTTAAGTGTCGTGTCTGACTCTGTGTGACCATATAGACTGTAGCCCGCCATACTCCTCTGTTCACAGAATTCTCCAGAAAAGAATACTGGAGTGTGTTGCTGGATAGTCCATTAACAAATGGCAGGAGGTATTTGTTTACTTTTATAATAAAATAGACATCATTTTGCATCATTCTTGAGAAAAGTGAATCAATCATATAAACAACCATATATTGAAATTTAAAGGCCTTTATTATTTGCTCCAGGTTATCTCAAAAGTTACTATGACTCAGATGCATTTGAAAATATTTTGATGTTTTATCTAAAGAAAAAATTGTATCATTTTAAAAATCAAAGTATCCACCATTATGGAGCTGTGCTCAATCCATATACCAAAAGTGGCTTTGTCTTATAAAAATGGTGTTCATTTAAATATGGAGTTTGAATTTTAAAAATAATAGTATTTGCACATCTGATGGAGAAGGAAATGGCAACCCACTCCAGTGTTCTTGCCTGGAGAATCCCAGGGACCGGGGAGCCTGGTGGGCTGCCATCTATGGGGTTGCACAGAGTTGGACATGACTGAAGCAACTTAGCAGCAGCAGCAGCACATCTGTTATATGTCCAAATTGAAACAGATGTGTTTAATCGTGATCCAGAAGGTTATAAGGATGACACTGAAAAAAGATATGCTGAAAAAATTTTATTTCAGTTTCTATAAAGTATATATACTTGTAAAAAGCATCTTCTGTTTATTGAGAAGGAAAACTGCTCTGCATAAATGCTTCCTATTTTGATAATGTAGATACAAGTCACATTCAGAAGGGTTTGAAAAACCGAGGTACAAATATGTTAAATTCTAATCCATGGCAGAAGATAAAACCATTGCTTACTGGGGTCAGGGCACACTTTATAAATTGGTAGTTAACAGGGTCTAAGCGATATTTCAAAAGAAAGTACTAAACTTGTTTGTCATATGAATGCTAATCCTAGACCTATAATCTCCCAAATCCTTGAATCTGTTACCTCCAGAGACTCCAAGCATGGGCTTTATATCCTTCCAGTTGTGTGTTTGTATGATTTTTAGTTAAATGTAGATAAATATCATTCAGATTCTTTATGTTGTCTGAAATAGAAGCATGTTCTGCCTCATAATTTAGCAGGAAGTTCAAGAGATACTCTTTGTTCTTTGACGCAGCTTCAGTTATTCATAATGAACAATATTTACATGTTAGTAGATCTCCAAAAATTCCAAGCAATGCCTAAGCGATGAACCCTGAAAGAGACAGAATGGAATATCCCTGAAACTTGTATAAACCCCACAATTCTGTTTGGAAAGGTATGTCTCGCATATTACACCTCAATTATAAGTTATTTCCACAAACATTGCCATGAGAAAAATTCTAAAGGTGATATTTTATAATATAGAAAGTGATTGTTCTTACAGATTCAACCTAGTGTCAACTTGTGTCAACCTGGTGACCTAGCAGTATAACTTGTTTATTGTGTTCTTAAAATAAAATAGTCTATACTTTTTTTTTTTCAGATGACCCTCTTTATACTGTTTTATAAAATGCCTTTGTGTGAAAGACAATTAACTGTTAAGAGGGGCGGGAAACTTAAAGTGAATGGTCAGTTAACAGAAAAATGTACTTAAAGAAGAAAGCAGATGACACTGGATTCAATTCATATGACTAAAAGCAAAATATTGGCCATTTCTGATAAGTATTTAAATTCCATATCACCTTTTCAAGGAAGTCGTTTTCTTTAGGCTAAAGGACAGAGAAGACACCTATACTTAAAAAGCAAATTGTAGGTATTAATTCTAAAATTGTAGAAAAGAGCAATTTTATATGAGGTTTAGTGTGTTTGGAAAGCATTTAGAAAGTATTTCCATTCCATGGATATTTCTACTCTACAGTGGGTGCTAGAGTGCTTAGAGCTTGGTTCTTATTTTTATTATTATTATTTTTTATTTGTTGGTTTGTAAGCTGTTTAGTCTAAGATGGTTGTTGTTTTCAGTCACTACATCTTGTTCGGCTCTGTGACTCCTGTGGACCGCAGCATGCCGCATTCTCTATCCTTTACTATCTCCCAGAGTTTGCCCAAGTTCATGTCTAACCATCTCATCCTCTGCAGCCCTCTTCTCCTTTTGCCTTCCATCTTTTCCTGCATCAGAGTCTAAGATGTTGAGGATCAAATAAAGTAGAAGTGGATATTGCTGTTACTTGGAGTATCTGATCAAACACTGAATGAACAGAGAGACTGGTTCTATTTGCCTGTTTTTAGGGGTTGTGTACTTAGATCCACACAGACTTGTATGAGCCCCATCATTAACCAGAAATGTGACCCCTCTGCTCCAGACCCTGTCAAGAAGCTGGGGGTGGGTGTGGGAAATGGTGGTACCTTAGGAACACTGTGAATATTGGGATTGTCCCTCTCCGGGCCCTGAGGGTTTCAGTGATCAATCCAGGTCATGATCAAGGTGTCCCAGCACCCAGACTGAGTCAGGAACAACCAATAGAGTATAATTTCTGGGCAACGGAGAGCCTCTTTCTTGCCTTGAATTCATTTCACCACTGGGCTATACCTGTGATCTCAGCCCTTGAAGAATTACTGCTTAGATGTATGTTTTGATGACTGATTTTAAAAGCTTAACCAAATCAAACAAGAACAGAACAGAACATGTAAACCGGTAGAAAACGCAGTGTTTGTTTCCTGCCATTTTATATCCTAACTTTAAGGTAAAACTGACTTAGATATGTATATTTTGGGAAGGAGATGGGAGATGAGCAGAGGGGGTTGCTAGATAACCTATGGGGGAGGGCAGACAGGGCAAAGCAAACAGTTGTATTCTGTGCAGTGTGCTCTGTACTTCAAAAAGATATTGCCTCTAATCCTCACAAAAGTCAGGTATTATTAGCTTCCTTTATAAGCTGAGGAAACTAGGTCCCAGAGGTTTAATCAGTTTGGTTTAGTTCATTCTGATAACCCATGGCAGATCTGTGCTTTCATCTCATGTCTGTGTGTGTGCTCATTTGCTCTTTGCGACTCCATGGACTGTAGCCCACCAGGCTCCTCTGTCCATGGGATTCTCTAGGCAAGAATACTGGAGTGGATTGCCTTTTCCTTCTCTAGGGAATCTTCCCTACCCAGGGATCCAACTCCATCTCTTGCATCTCCTGATTGGCAGGCAATTCTTCACTACTGGACCACCTGGGAAGCCCTCTCATATCAGCAAGCTAAGTTGCTTCAGTCATGTCTGGACTCATTGCGAACCCATGGACTGTAGCCCACCAGGCTCCTCTGTCCATGGGATTCTCTAGGCAAGAATACTGCAGTGGGTTGCCGTTTCCTCCTCCAGGCTCTTCCTGACCCAGAGATGGAACCTGTGTCTCTTGTGTCTCCTGCATTGGCAGGCGGGTTCTTTACTCCTAGCGCCACCTGGGTCTGACTCCTAATTCCTTGATCACTTCAGTGCCTGAGACCACATTTGAGTAGGAGGCCAAGAAGGGAGCCCTGCATGTGAAGCCTTTCAGGAGGATCAGCTTCCAGATCCTCAACTTCCATTCAGTCTTCCATAAGATTGATCTGCCTGAAATATACCCATGTTTGGAATGGGGTCCTTTTCCCACATCCTTGTTCTCAAATTCCATCCTCCCACTCTGCAAAATACAGACTGACCTTTTGCCCATCTCTCATTTCACCACATGTGTGGTTCCAAGAAGTAAAAAAAAAGAAAGAAAGAAAGAAAGAAAAATAGTGAAGTTGAGAGAAAAATAAGTATATGTTAATACATATATGTGAAACCTAGAAAAGTTGTACAGATGAACCAGTTTGCAAAGCAGAAATAGAGACACAGACAGAGGTAGAGCACAAACATATAAACACCAAGGAGGCAGAAGGGAGGTGGGATGGATTGGAAGTTTGGCATTGACATATAGACATTACTATGTGTAAGATTAGCACAGGGGAAGAAAAAAGACAGTGCAGTCTGTTTGTAGGACATATATTAAGTTAACCTTAAAAATGCCTTCCAATATACATTAGGTTTAAACAGATACTGTTTGATTCCACTTATGCGAGCTATCTAGAATAGTCAAATTCATAGAGTCAGAAAGTACGTTGGTAGATGCCAGGGGCCAGGGGATGAGGGTTTTAGGAGGGGGATTGGGGAATTAATGTTAAATGGGGACAGAGTTTCTGTTTAGGAAGGTGAAAAATTCGGGAGATGGATGATGGTGAGAGTTACACAACAGTGTGAATGTACTTAGAGCCACTGAACTGTGTTGAATACGGTTAAAGCAGTATGTCTTATATAATGTGACTTTTACCACAAAGGACCATTCTTTGGTCCTTCTTTGGAGGACAAAAGAAAGGAGCATTCAAAATACCGATGTGAGTATTGGCAGAGAGAATGACAGACAGTGACAGAAAGTAAGTCTAAACTTTAGACAGATTTTTGCAAAGAAGTAAAGTAGTTTGGAAGTTTTAAGAAAAAAAGTACCTATACATGAGAATGAAATTCTCTGGGGGATGTGAAATGTCCATATAAGTTCAAAGAGAGAAGCTACACATAATTTTTGACTTTTGAAGTCATGATAGTTCATGTCTGTTTTAGTAGATGCTGATGGTTCACTACTGTATTTAGATTGCTGTAGCTGCTGCTGCGAAGTCACTTCAGTCGTGTCCGACTCTGTGCAACCCCATAGATGGCAGCCCACCAGGCTCCCAATGGATATATTTAAAAGAGTAATGTGGCAGTTTTATTTTTAAATGTAATTATTATAATACAGTGAAAATTAACATCTTTTGCAACTACTCCATCTCTTTTTTTTTTGATGTCAGATACATAGAGATATGTGAGGAGTTGAAGGAAAAAATTAGGGTTATATAAACAAAAAATTTGATGATTGCTATCGATTCTGAGTGTCTTCACATAATGAGCCATCCTGCTGGGATCTTCTTTATCATCCAGCTAGACAGGATCAATGTTGGGGAAGAAAGAGGAGGTTAATATACAAGGATCCCACTCACCCCACCTTCTTCTCCATTACTTTTAGAAATACACTTGAAAAAATGGGAGATGGGGAAGTGTTCTGGGTTTATTATTGCAAGAATGATGGTCTCCAAGAAACCACTGAAGAAGTATGAGAAGTTGAAGTTGAATATTTGAATCTTCTTCCAAACTAATTGCCATGTATTTTTCTGCCTCCAGTTATTAGGAGGAGAGAATGGTTGCTAGTTATTTAACGAGTGGTATATGAAAGTGGATCTCTGCTGAGTAATGTACTGACCTAGGAACCTATTTTGTTTAAATTAGCTCCTACTGCCCATCTTCCTATGACCAACTATTTCCAGCAAAGACATGAGAACTGCTTAATTTTTTCTCTGTCTCTATGCCAAGATAATTATGGATGTGGAGCTTTACTCCATGATATTATTGCTAATCACTCATGTGTGTAAGCTCTCTCAAGTTTTCCTTGTCATTGATTGAACAAGTAATGGAGACTGTGCTTCAGGAAGGGCTTCCCAGGTGGCGTTAGTAGTAAAGAATCCGCCTGCCAATGCAGGAGATGCAGGAGATGGGGGTTCAACTCCCGGGTTGGGAAGATCCCCTGAAGATGGTAATTGAAACCCGCTCCAGTATTCTTGCCTGGGAAATTCCATGGACAGAGGATTCTACCAGGCTACAGTCCATGGGACACAAAGAGTGGAACATGACGGAATGTGCGCGGGCGCGCGCGCACGTGCGCGCGCGCACACACACACACACACACACACACACACACACACACCGCTTCAGGAAATCACTTCCATAGGCTGAATGAAGTTAGTTCATGGCTCCAAGCATTTAAATAATGAAAGTTGTGTCTTTGAAATAACAAGACTTTTTTTTTTTTGCAAAATTTCCTTTAGCATTTAGATTTTTCTTCCCTTTTTTTCTGGAAGCAGGAGGAAAATGATAGTGCAGGTGTTGATACATAACCAGCATATAACCTCCCTGTGATGTAAGACAGAATGTTTCTTTGGAAGCACAAGTGCTCAGGGCATAAAATGTCAGCAGTTTCGAAAAAGCTGTTACTAATTATAAGGAGCTCAAGGGCAAGGAGTAGACGTTACTGACAGGAATGATAGACACAATGGGCTGAATGCTTGAAAAGGTTTTCTATTTGGGAGAATATTTACCTGTTTCACTCAGGTTCCATAAAGCATGAAAGTCTGTCCTCTCAGACTGTGCTCTAAGAATTCTAGCATCTAACACATCTAGCCTTGACTAGACAGACTTTTGTTGGCAAAGTAATGTCTCTGCTTTTGAATATACTGTCTAGGTTGGTCATAACTTTCCTTCCAAGGAGTAAGCGTTTTTTAATTTCATGGTTGCAGTCACCATCTGCAGTGATTTTGGAGCCCCCCCCAAAATAAAATCTGACATTGTTTCCACTATTTCCCCATCTATTTCCCATGACATGATGGGACTAGATGCTATGATCTTCATTTTCTGCATGTTGAGCTTTAAGCCAACTTTTTCACTCTCCAGTTTAACTTTCATCAAGAGGCTTTTTAGTTCCTCTTCACTTTCTGCCGTAAAGGTGGTGTCATCTGCATATCTGAGGTTATTGATATTTCTCCTGGCAATCTTGATTCCAGCTTGTACTTCTTTCAGCCCAGCCTTTCTCATGATGTACTCTGCATAGAAGTTAAATAAGCAGGGTGATAATATACAGCCTTGACGGACTTTTTTCCTAATTGGAACCAGTCTGTTGTTCCATGTCCAGTTCTAACTGTTGCTTCCTGACCTGCATATTTTCTCATGATGTACTCTGCATATAAGTTAAATAAGCAGAGTGACAATATACAGCCTTGACGTACTCCTTTTCCTATTTGGAACCAGTCTGTTGTTCCATGTCCAGTTCTAACTGTTGCTTCCTGACCTGCATATAGGTTTCTCAAGAGGCAGGTCAGGTGGTCTGGTATTCCCATCTCTTTCAGAATTTTCCACAGTTTATTGTGATCCACACAGTCAAAGGCTTTGGCATAGTCAATAAAGCAGAAATAGATGTTTTTCTGGAACTCTCTTGCTTTTTTGATGATCCAGTGGATGTTGGCAATTTGATCTCTGGTTCCTCTGCCTTTTTTAAAACCAGCTTGAACATCAGGAAGTTCACAGTTCACGTATTGCTGAAGCCTGTCTTGGAGAATTTTGAGCATTATTTTACTAGCATGTGAGATGAGTGCAATTGTGCGGTAGTTTGAGCATTCTTTGGCATTGCCTTTCTTTGGAATTGGAATGAACACTGTAAAGGTAAAGAGCATCAGAAAAATTAAGAGAAGTTCTGTGTGTCAGATTACATAAGAACCATATGATGTAGAACCAGGAATTGGGAACCATGGAATTTAGGCAGAAGCTGCCTCTTCAGGCAGGGTGGCCAAGTTTACAAGGCAGACTAAGACATGTTTTCTCCTGCTCCTGAGGGGCAAACTGAGATCCTCAGGTGGTGGTGATGGTGGAGAAAGGGATTTTCAATGAATATAAATGTATTTATTTCTGACACAGAATCTCTATCATGAAGAAGATTGTCTGTGATTGGAGGACATGCTGTGATGCATCTAATTCATGTTGGAGAGATTTCTGAAGCAGAAATGTCAGATTTGAAAGAATTAGAGGAGGGGAGAGAAACTCCTATCAAAAGGCAACGAAATTCATGTTGATGTATGGCAGAAACCAAGACAATATGATAAAGTAGTTATCCCCCAATTAAAAAAATTTTTAATACATTTTTTAAAAAGAGTTAAGGAGTGGGGGTGTTGATAACGGGAAAGACTACACATAGAGGGAGGGGGTGGAGGGGGAATCTCTGAAACTTTAGCTCAGTTTTGCTGTGAGGCTAAAACCACTGTGCAGAGGTTAAAGCGCCTGCCTGCAATGTGGGAGACCTGGGTTTGACCCCTGGGTCGGGAAGAACCCCTGGAGAAGGGAATGGCAACCCACTCCAAGTATTCTTGCCTGGAGAATCCCATGGACGGAGGAGCTTGGTGAGCTACAGTCCACGGGTCGCAAAGGGTCAGACACGACTGAGCGACTTCACTGTCACTTAAAAAACAGAGAGAAGCAAGAAGAGGAATCTGTTTGTTCCTGGGAGAGAGGAGTGAGTAGAAAAGGGAGATGGCGAGAGAGTGAAGCCAGGAAGAAGTGAGCAGGTAGGAGAATGGCAAGAGGCAGACCTGGGGAGGACAGAATGGATTTGAGAGTTAGAGCATCTCTTTGCTTCTTCCTTCCATCATCCATCTGTATCTAGATCTAGAAATATTTTAAATGTTTAATTGAAGTATAGTTGATTTACTGTGGCTTCCCTTGTGGCTCAGATGGTAGAGTCTGCCTGCAATGCAGGAGACCCAGGTTCTCTCCCTGGGTCAGGAAGATCCCCTGGAGAAGGAAATGGCAACCCACTCCAGTATTCTTGCCTGGAAAATCCCATGGATGGAGGAGCCTGGCCAGCTAAATTAGAGTCTGTGGGGTCGCAGAGTCAGACACGACTGAGCGACTTCACTTTCTTTTTTTCCTCCTTTGATTTACAATAACATGTAAGTTTCAAAGCAATCCAGAGAAAACTCTAATCTGAAAAGATACATGAATCCCAATGTTCACAGCAGTGCTATTTAAAATAACCAAGACACAGAAGCAACCTAAATGCCTGTCAACAGATGAATGGATAAAGAAGATATGATACATGTATCTAATGGAATGTTACTCAGCCACAGAAAAGAATGAAATAAGGCCATTTACAGCAACGAGTATGGACTTAGAGATGGCCACACTAAGTTAAGTAAACCAGACGGAGAAAGACAAGTATCAGTAGGTATTTTTGAGTGCTCAAACCTCTATGCTAGGTGCTATCAGAGCCACTGAGGATGAGGGGGTTAACACTGCAGACAGAGTGCCTACTCCCAAGCAGGCTCACATTCTAGCGGGGAGATGTCAATAGACCAACAGAGAAACGTACAGTACCTCAGCCCCTGGGAAGTGCCACGAGGAAAGACAAAGCCAAGGAAAGCATTTGGGTGAAGAGAGTGATAAGGCAAGGTGGTACAGGTCTGAGGCAGTATAAGAACTCGCAGGAGCCTAGAGCCTGAGACAGAGGCCAAAACCCCTCACAACGTAAAGCATGTGCTCCCTCTTTCAGTTCAGTTCAGTTGAGTCGCTCAGTTGCGTCCGACTCTTTGCGACCCCATGAATCACAGCACGCCAGGCCTCCCTGTCCATCACCAACTCCCGGAGTTCACTCAGACTCACACCCATCGAGCCAGTGATGCCATCCAGCCATCTCATCCTCTGTCGTCCCCTTCTCCTCCTGCCCCCAATCCCTCCCAGCATCAGAGTCTTTTCCAATGAGTCAACTCTTCACATCTTACAAATATCTTTAAACTTTAAAGATATTTGTAAGGGAAGACAAGTATCAGTAGGTATTTTTGAGTGCTCAAACCTCTATGCTAGGTGCTATCAGAGCCACTGAGGATGAGGGGGTTAACACTGCAGGGGAAGACTTTAAACTTGAAGTTGTTAGGCTGAAACCAATTTTACCCAGATTTTGCAGAAGCGAGGAAGTCCTACACACACTTGATCATGAAATCTCTCTACAAGGTTCTCACATGTGTATGAAACGTTCATCTCTGAAATAATCTACATCAAGGCTTCCAGAGGAGTGCTACTGCATTGCGTAGGAGGTTGAAATAAATAGTTTTTAAGTCTGGCATAGTACCAGAGTCACCTGGAGATTGTTTTAAAAATAGGTTTCTCAGCCTCACCTCAAAAATTCTGAATCATAATCTGGAAAATGGAGACCAGGAGTCTGTCCCCATTATAAAAAAGTTTCTGGGTTTCCCTGGTGGCTCAGTGGTAAAGAATATACCTGCTAATGCAAGAGACGTGGGTTTGATCCCTGATCCAGGAGGATCCCACATGCTACACAGCAACTAAGCCCAGGAGCCACGACCACCGCTCCTGCACGCTAGGGCCCGGGAGCCACGACTACTGAGCCCACATGCTGCATCTATGGGAACCTCCACGCCCTACAGCCTGTGCTCCGCAAAAAGGGGAAGCCTCCACAATGAGAAGACCTTGCCCTGCAACTAGAGAGTAGCCCCCGCTTGCTGTAAACAGAGAAAAGCCTGAACAGCAATGAAGACCCAGCAGAACCGAAAATAAATAAATAAAAATTTTAAAAGTTTCCTACACAGCCTAGAGATATGATCCAATGACAAAGAAAAAAAATATTTCTTACAAATAAGTTTCCCTGGTACTTCTGATGCAATTAGAATACAGATTGCATTTGGAAACCACAAAATTAGATGACTTTTAAGGTTTTCTTTAGCTCAGATGTTTTGATGGCATGAAATGTCAGGTCTTCTATGACGTCAACTCTAAACTTTCAACTGGAGTTGCAAACATCTTCTTATGGTTTTAAAGGAATACAGGTTTGTTATAAAAAAATTTGAAATGTACAGAACTACAGGCTATACACCCTCATGTGGGTTTGATCCCTGATCCAGGAGGATCCCACATGCTACACAGCAACTAAGCCCAGGAGCCACGACCACCACTCCTGCACGCTAGGGCCCGGGAGCCACGACTACTGAGCCCACATGCTGCATCTATGGGAACCTCCACGCCCTACAGCCTGTGCTCCGCAAAAAGGGGAAGCCTCCACAATGAGAAGACCTTGCCCTGCAACTAGAGAGTAGCCCCCGCTTGCTGTAAACAGAGAAAAGCCTGAACAGCAATGAAGACCCAGCAGAACCGAAAATAAATAAATAAAAATTTTAAAAGTTTCCTACACAGCCTAGAGATATGATCCAATGACAAAGAAAAAAAATATTTCTTACAAATAAGTTTCCCTGGTACTTCTGATGCAATTAGAATACAGATTGCATTTGGAAACCACAAAATTAGATGACTTTTAAGGTTTTCTTTAGCTCAGATGTTTTGATGGCATGAAATGTCAGGTCTTCTATGACGTCAACTCTAAACTTTCAACTGGAGTTGCAAACATCTTCTTATGGTTTTAAAGGAATACAGGTTTGTTATAAAAAAATTTGAAATGATACAGAACTACAGGCTATACACCCTCAAAAATAACCATATTAATATTTACTATTATACCAGATTTGTCCATATATATTTGTGTATACAATGGCAACCCACTCCAGTGTTCTTGCCTGGAGAATCCCAGGGAGGGGGAGCCTGGTGGGTTGCCGTCTATGGGGTCGCACAGAATCGAATAGGACTGAAGCGACTTAGCAGCAGCAGCAGCAGCAGCAGCATACACATACCTAGATGCGCATACACACATATGATAAAATCATTAATCTTTGGTTCATAAAAATTGGCCATAATTTACTGCAATTTGCTTTATCTACTTGATATATCTTTAAGGTCTTTCCATTGTATAGCTATATTGTAATATAGTGGACATTGGTTTTCAGTTTTTACTGTTACAAACATTGCTGCAATAAACACCATTGCAGTATATTTCCTGGTTTTCCTTGTAAGTGTATTTGGCATAAATTCCTAGATTTGGAATTTTGAAGATATTCCTATAAGGCTCTACCAATTTATACTTATACCAACAGTTGTATTAAAAAGTTCCTGCTTCCCCATCCTCTCATTCTTGACTGGTATCATCAGTCTTTTAAATTTAAGGTAATCAGGTTCATGGAAAATATCTTCTTTTTGTTTCAATTTGAATTTATTTTGCACCTGCTGAGAATAGTATCATTACATATTTATGTCTATTGTTATTTGTTTTCTTCTATAAATTACCTGTTCTTGCCTCTGATATTGTGACTTACAATAAGAAATGTGGTATTTGTCCATTTCTGGCACAGAACTCCTAAAACCTTCAGACTTTCACAACAAGCACCTTTCAGCCACCCCTGAGTTTACATTAATGAAGTGAATTTGGAAAGCCCTTAAGGATGGGGGCTGGTTGCCAGGGGAACCAATGTTATGATTCGAGAGCTGGAGATTGATTAATCACCAACTTGGACTTGTGAATGGCATCTGAGGTATGTGTGAATGTGGCGGGGGGCAGTATTATGGAACTGAACACTTACCCTATGGGATCTGATGCTAACTTTAGCAAGACAGTGTCAGGGTTGAGTTATGTTGTATGACACCCAGCTGATGTTGTAGGATTGCTTGGTGTAGAAAAAATTACCACACGTTGGTGATCAGAAATACAGGGAGTAGCATGCCGAGAGTCGAGGAGATAAACAGTAGAGGACAGATTTTTCTATGAGTCCCCTTTGCTAGCTTTTCTACCAGACTGAAGTTTCTTATTTATTTGTGTGAACTTTTTACACTATTTTGGAGAAGGGAATGGCAACCCACTCCAGTATTCTTGACTGGAGAATCCCATGAACAGAGGAGCCTGGAGGACTATAGTCCATGGGTCACAAAGAGCGAATAATACTTTATACTATTTACCGTGGCTTCTCTTAGTTCAAGCTGCTATGAGATGAAGTGGCTTAAACAACAGGTATTACTTCTTACAATCTTGGAAGTTCAGGATCTAGGTACTGGCAGCTCTGGTGTCTGATGAGATCTGCTTCCTGGTTTGCGAATGGCTGATTTCTCATTGTGTCCTCACATGACACAGAGAGAGGGGTGCAGGGGAGGGGAGCGCACACACAAGCTCCAGGGTCTCTCCCTATAAGGGCACCAAAGCCATCATATTAATCACTCAGCTATTCCCAGCTCTTTGTGGCCCGATAGACTGTAGCCCTCCAGGCTCCTCTGTCCATGGAATTCTCCAGGCAAGAATACTGGAGCAGGTAGCCATTCCTTTCTCCAGGGGAATCTTCCCAACACCAGGGATTGAGTCCTGGTCTCCTGCATTGCAAGCAGATTCTTTACCACTCAGCCACTAAGGAAGTCATGTACAGCTGGACCATAAAGAAGGCTGACCACTGAAGAATTGATGCTTTTGAACTGTGGCACTGGAGAAGACTCTTGAGAGACCCTTAAACAGCAAGGGGATCAAACCAGTCAATCTTAAAGGAAATCAACTCTGAATATTCATTGGAAGGACTGATGCTGAAGCTGAAGCTCCAATACTTCGGCCACCTGATGCAAAGAGTCAGCTCACTGGAAAAGACCTTCATGCTGAGAAAGACTGAGGGCAGGAGGAGAAGGGCCAACAGAGGATGAGATGGTTGGATGGCATCATCCAATCAACGGACATGAGTTTGAGCAAACTCTGGGAGATAGTGAAGGACAGGGAAGCCTGGCGTGATGCAGTTCATGGGGTCGCAGAGATCGAACATGACTTAATGACTGAGCAACAGCAGTGCCATCACGAGAACTCCAACTTCATGACCTCCCTCCTGAAGCCCCTACTCCCTTACCACCACATTAAGGGTTAAGATTTCAACCGTGAATCCTGGGGGGACACAAACATACAATTCTCCACATTTCATGATACAAGCACTCAGTTGTAAATATCTTTTTTATAGTCTAGTCAAGGCTATGGTTTTCCAGTGGTCATGTATGGATGTGAGAGTTGGACTGTGAAGAAAGCTGAGCACCGAAGAATTGATGCTTTTGAACTGTGGTATTGGAGAAGACCTTTGAGAGTCCCTTGGACAGCAACGAGATCCAACCAGTCCATTCTAAAGGACATCAGCCCTGGGTGTTCTTCAGAAGGAGTGATGCTAAAGCTGAAACTCCAATACTTTGGCCACCTCATGTGAAGAGTTGACTCATTGGAAAAGACTTTGATGCTGGGAGGGTTTGGGGGCAGGAGGAGTAGGGGATGACAGAAGATGAGATGAGTGGATGGCATCACCAACTCAATGGATGTGAGTTTGAGTGAACTCTGGGAGTTGGTGATGGACAGAGAGTCCTGGCATGCTGCAATTCATGGGGTCACAAAGAATTGGACATGACTGAGTGACTAAATTGAACTGAACTGAACACATATGGAAGGAGGTAGTTGTTAGCACAGCTGTTTACAGTGCTGTAAGCTCATATGCAGGTCAAATACCATGCTACAAATGGTTCCAAACCTCCATACTCTTTTGTTCACTTATTTATTTGCAAAACATTTTGGGGGGATACTGTGAACAAAGCCCTAGAAAGTTGTTGCCAACAAGATTAAACCCTCTCTGTGGCCTGGAGGAGAGACACAATGATGCTTCCTATTAAAAAAGATCTGCAATAAAATGTATGCATGCCTTTTTTCTTTTTAATCCAAATTGCTTCTGCTCATTGTCACTTGGTATAAGAATGATTTTAAGTATCCTTTAGTGAGTACATTCACCTTCTGAAAAACTCCCTCTCAGGTTCCTATATAGGCATTCAGAATAAGGCCAGGAATGAAGGGAAGACTTAAAATATTCTGCATGTAATGCAATTCTGAATCAAATATCTAAGGCAAAATAGGACACATTTTTTTTTAATTTCTTAATTACGAGGCAAATTTTAGATGTTTCAGTATTTACTAGCACCCCCAAAATGCTCTTGCTGTATTAAATTATTCTGCTAACCTAATCCAGAGTCACAGTCTTGTTTATGAGGCAGTCTGTGTTGCCATTTTCCAGGCCTGCAGTTGGGTCCTATTGTTCCCATCGCACTGGATGAGTGAAAAGGCCTCCTTCTTGCTATACTGGAAACCTCAAGACTTGTGAAGAAGCCAAACTCCTGCCCGTGACTTTAAATTAATGGGCCCCTGGAGACAGACTTAATTCTATTGACAGGAAGCCACTGCTTTCTTGTGAAAGGAATTCTCCATTCAGTGATCATGACCTGGCTCTAACTGCAGTGCTAGCCTATACCACGGGCCTCTTCCTCCTTGGCAGAAGGAAGATCTAACCATAAGCCCCCACCTCTAGCCCCCAACTTGTTATGTTGGAATTTGGACTTTCTTTGATAGGCAGTCTTTAGTTATAAAGAACCCTGTCCATTCAAGGTCCCCTGTGATGGTTATGTCTTGCCAAATAACATATCTGCCAATAATCAAAACATTGCTTCCTCTGCAGCAGATTAAAAAATTTTTTTTAAATAAAAACTTTTTAACACCAAAAGCATTTTGTTTTAGGGCATAGCTGACTATCCCTAATACAAGCTAGGCTTCAATAGTACCTGAACCAAGAACTTCCAAATGTTCCAACTGGATTTAGAAAAAGCAGAGGAACCAGACAACAAATTGCCAACATCTGTTGGATCATAGAAAAAGCAAGAGAATTCCAGGAAGACATCTACTTCTGCTTTATTGACTATGCTGAAGCCTTTGACTGTGTGAATCACAACAAACTGAGGAAGATTCTTAAAGAGATGGGAATACCAGACCATCTTACCTGCCTCCTGAGAAATCTATATCAAAGAAGCAGTAGTTAGAATAGGACGTGGAACAATTGACTGGTTCCAAATCAGGAAAGGAGTACTTCAAGGCTGTATATTGTTACTCTGATTATTTAATTTATATACAGAGTACATCATGCAAAATGCTGGGCTGGGTGAAGCACAAGCTGGAATCAAGATTGCAGGGAGAAATATCAACAACTTCAGATATGCATATGACACCATCCTTATGGCAGAAAGTGAAGAGGAACCAAAGAGTCTCTTGATGAAATTGAAGAGGAGAGTTAAAAAGCTGGCTTAAAACTAAACATTCAAAAACAAAGATCATGGCGTCTGGTCCCATCACTTCATGGCAAGTAAATGGGGGAAACAGTGGAAACTATGACAGATTTTATTTTCTTGGGCTCCAAAATCATTGCTCACTGTAGATGGTGACTGCAGCCAGAAAATTAAAAGACACTGCTTCTTGGAAAAAAAGCTATGACAAATCTAGAGAGCATATTAAAAAGCAGAGACATTACTTTGCCAACAAAAGTCCAACTAGTCAAAGTTACGGTTATTCCAGTAGTCATGTATGGATGTAAGAGTGGGACCATAAAGAAGGCTGAACGCCAAAGAATTGATGCTTTTGAATTGTAGTGTTGGAGAAGACTCTTGCAAGTCCCTTGGATAGCAAGGAGATCAAACCAATCCATACTAAAAGAAACCAACCCTGAATATTCATTAGAAGGACTGATGCTGAAACTGAAGCTCCAGTACTTTGGCCACCTGATGCATACAGCTGGCTCATTAGAAAAAATCCTGATACTGGGCAAGATTGAAGGCAGGAGGAGAAGGGGGCAACAGAGGATGAGATGGTTGGATTGCGTGAGTTTGAGCAAGTTCCAGCAGATGATGAGGGACAGGGAAGCTTGGAGTGCTGCATTCCATGGGATCACAAAGAGTTGGACACGACTGAGTGACTGAACAACAAAGTATCCAATTAGCAACGTTGTGGTAGTTTCAGGTGAACAGCAAAGTGACTCAGCCACACACATACATGTGTTCATTCTTCCCAAACACCCCTTCCATCCTGGCTGGCACATAAGCAGAGTTCCATGTGCTATACCATAGGTCTTTGTTGGTTATCTGTTTAGACATCCCTTATGTGCAGAATCTAAAAAGAAATGATACAAATGAAATTACTTACAGAACAGAAAGAGATTCACAGGGGGGAGGGATAGTAAGGGATTTTGGAAAGGTTATGCGGCAGATATTTTAAATATGTATTCTACACTGTATTAATGTTAGCAAACTCATATGTGATGAGGATCTGTAGTCATGAACACTGAACCCAAAATTCTCTTGTGAAGAAAAATGATCTTTATTTCAGGAGGTTAAATCTTGAGAGCTGTAGCTCATGTAAGTTGCAGGTGAGGTGATTTGCCCAGCTTGCTTATTTTCCCTACTTGTGCTCAGCTTGTAGGACCTTGCTGGGGGCAGAAGAGCCTGGTGTCTGGTGTAAATAGATCACAGAGGAAGACTTAATAGATTTTTAAGACACAGTCATCATATAGGACATACTTCTTTTTTCTGACAGGAAGAGAAAATCTGTTTTTGCCCATGTTATCTAAGTAACAGCCCCCTGCTTGACTGTTGCAGTTGTTTAAAAAGGATGCTGGAAGGAAAACACTATTGAAAATGGAATTCATAGAAAGCTCTTACATGTCATTTTTCCAGAGTGCTACAAATAAATTGAATGTAAACATAATCACATGAGATATTTAGAGATTTCTGTTACACTCATTCAGAAGACTTGCTGCACAGGACCTAGCTATTAAACGTCTTGACCTCAGTTTCTAGGGTAGCCTCAGGGATTCTTCAGGATTTGTTGCAAATGCTAAGAGATGCGTGATCTTTCACTTTCTTGGAGTCGTCCAACTATCCTTACATCACTGCAGTTGATTTAGCAAGGGAAATATTTTTTAAAGATCATTTATCTTAGACAGTTGGTATGAAAGGGTGACCTGCTTCTAACAGCCAAAATTTAAGTGCGTTTGGAAGAAGCATGCATGATTCCTTTGGCGAGTGCAGGAATCAGCTATGTGGCCATGTGTGTTGAGCGCAGCTGTGTAATGGTGTAACTCTTTTTGTACTGGTGACTGGTTAGAAAAAGAATCAGTCTTCTTACTTAAATGCAGGTAACTCTGTGAAACAAGCAGCAGTTTTGAAAGTGGACTGATTTGTTTTCTATCAAGTTTCTGTTACAAATACATTCAAATTTTGTCTTTAGAGGGTGAGTGGAAATATACGAGCAATTTATTCTCAATGATTCCTGTAGAATATTTGAAAATATACCTGCACAAAACAAATGTTTTCATGCAAATCCATGTTGTCAATGGAAAGCACTTTAAGTGGGCATATTCAAACACTTGCTGAGTAAATACTAAATGCTGCTGCTGCTGCTGCTAAGTCTCTTCAGTTGTGTCCGACTCTGTGTGACTCCATAGATGGCAGCCCACCTGGCTCCCCCGTCCCTGGGATTCTCCAGGCAAGAACACTGGAGTGTGTTGCCATTTCCTTCTCCAACGCATGAAAGTGAAAAGTGAAAGGGAATCACTCAGTCATGTCCGACTCCTGGTGACCCCATGGACTGCAGCCTACCAGGCTCCTCCGTCCATGGGATTTTCCAGACAAGAGTACTGGAGTGGGGTGCCATTGCCTTCTCTGAATACTAAATGAGGGAGCTTCTAAGTTTTGAAGGTCATGTAAAGATAAATGAGAAAATTAGTTAAGTTATTAAAAACAGATGACAACATAGATGGAGAGAAAATATTTGCAAAAGATAAGGGACTTCCTTGATGGCTCAGTGGTAAAGAATCCATCTGCCAATGCAGGAGAGGTGAGCTTGATTCCTGCATTGGAAAGATCCCCTGGAAAAGGAAATAGTAACGTACTCCAATATTTTTGCCTGGAAAATCCCATGGACAGAGGAGCCTGGCGGGCTATAGTTCATGGGGCCTGAGAGTCGGATATAACTGAGCAACTGAGCACATTCAGTGATTATGATGTTGAGCATCTTTTCATGTTCTTGTTGGTCTTGTATATCTTTTTAGGATGGATGTCTGGTCTAATCCTTTGCTCATTTTTGAGTTGGTTGTTTGGTTTTTGTTACTGAGTTTTGTACTCCATCTTCAGAATAAACACACACACACACACACATCAAATTTTAATCCTTCATCATATTATGCTTTGCAAGTATCTCCTGCTCTGTGGAGATATCTTCTACTTGGTTGATTTTGTTGATAGTGATAGTGTCCTTTGATGCAAACAAGTTTTAAATTTTCATTTTCAATTTATTTTTTCTTCAGCTGCCTGTGCTTTTGCTGTCATATCTAAGAAATCATTGCCAAATCCAATATCATAAATCTCTTACCCTGTGTTTTTTTCTAAGCATATTGTAGTTTTAATCCTTGCATTAGGTTTTTGATCCTTTTTGAGTTAGTTTTTGTATATGGTTTTAGATGAGGGCCCAGTTTCATTCTTTTACAGGTGGGTATTAAATTCTTCCAGCACTATTTGTTGATCATTTTCCCCCATTGAACAAGTTTGGCACCCTTATTGAAAAGCATTTGACCAAGTATGTGAGAGTTGATTTCTGGAATGTCTATTCTGATGGTCTATATGTCTGTTTTTAATCCAGTATAACTCAATTTTGATTTCTGTGGCTTTTCAGTAAGTTTTGAAATCACAAAATATGAGTCTTCCAGTTCTGTTCTTTTTCAAGATTGTTTTGGCTTTTCAAGGTCACTTCAAATTTCATATAAATTTTAGTATAAATTTTTCTGTTCCTGAAAAAAATGGTATCGGGATTTATATAGGGGTTGCACTGAATCTGTAGAATGCTTTAGACATTTTAACAGTTTTAAGTCCATGAACATGAGACATTTTTCCATTTATTTATGTCTTCTTTAATTTCTTTCAACAGTAGTAGTTTTCCTTATAGAGCTTTGAAAAAGTAATGTTATTTTGAAGCAATAATCTTAATAATGAATTTTTTCCTTTTGGTTCAGTCCTTATCACATTGGGCTTCCCTGATAGCTCAGCTGGTAAAAATCCTGCTACGTAGGAGACCCTGGTTTGATTCCTGGGTCAGGAAGATCTACTGGAGAAGGGATAGGCTCTCCACTCCAGTGTTCTTGGGCTTCTCTTGTGGCTCAGCTGGTAAAGAATCTGCCTGCAATTTGGGAGACCTGGGTTTAGTCCTTGGGTTGGGAAGATCCCCTGGAGAAGGGGAAGATTATCCATTCTAATATTCTGGCCTGGAGAATTCCATGGACTGTATAGTGGATGGGGTGGCAAAAAGTTAGACACGACTGAGTGACTTTTGCTTTCACTTTAGCACATCACCAAGCGTAATACAGTGTTGCATTGTTCATTGATCCATCTGTTATGCTGGCTTATTTTATTTACAGACAGAAAACTCTTTGGGCTTCCCAGCTGGCACTAGTGGTAAAGAACCCTCCTGCCAATTCAGGAGACAGAGGACATACACGCTGGTTAGATCCCTGGGTCAGGAAGATCCCCTAGAGAAGGGAATGGCACTCTGCTCCAGTATTCTTGCCTGGAGAATCCCATGGGCAGAGCAACCTGGCAGGCTACATACAGTCATGGCATCACAAAGAGAAGGACATGACCGAGACATGACTGAGCGCACACACACATACATACACATAGAGAACTGCTTTGTACCTGTGGCCTAAACATTCATTAGAGCAGTTAAATGACATTTAGTGCAGTACAGCTAGAAAATAGTGTCAGTCGACCAGTCCATTACTAAAATAATTTACTTTTTGAATTACTTCTCACTAAGCTCAGCATTGCCTTCTATAGAATTCACAAGTTCAATGAAAAGCAAAATAGCTTAATATCCTTTGCCTTGTTTATGGTTCTCATTTTCTTGCTTAATGAACCTGTTATTTCAGACATTGTTTTCCTTTAACTTTTAATAAGCTTAAATGTATCAAAATACCCATAATAAGACAAGTCCTATTACAAGTAAAGCATGAGAATCTATGGGTAGCAATATTTCTTTCTTTCCCTTTTCAATGTATAAAGAGATGATGTGATTATTATGTCACACAGCTTTCCTGTCTGCTTAGCCTTCTGGGGAAAAAATAACCACATGCCATTAAACCAGTCCTCATTGTGCCAGGTATCTTATGCAAAAGAAGACCTTAACATCCCAGAGACCCATCTGCTCACTCCCCTAGCTCCCTCTTGTCCCCCTCTCTCCATACCTTCCAAGCCCTCTGCACAGCCCTGTTAAAGTACTGGGGTGGTTTGTGCCCCTTCATACCTGCTCTCCCGTTGACTGCCCCCCGCTCCAGCTAACTCCTGCAAGTCCAAGACCCAGCTTATGTGTCACTTCTGCTTGGACAGATGCCCTGGGACCTCTGACTCCCATCTCTGCCAGGTCTCACTGCACTATATGATAATTTGTGAATCACATGGTAGTCGCTCCTGCGGGTAGGTGAATGAACTCCTTGAAGGCAGGAACCATCCCTCATGTGCCTTGTAGCGTCAACATGGGATCTGACGTAAAATAGAAAATGCATGTGCAATGGCTACATGGCTAGAAGGAACATTGCATTCAAACAACCGACTTCTGTTTCTGGAAAAAAAAAAAAATCCAAAGAAGAAACCACAGAGGTAGGAAGCCTTTGTTCCGCTTTCAGAGTTGGGAAAGCTTGAATAATTCTTTCTTATCAGCTCTGGGAAGGAGTTTGATTTTTATCCTGGATGAGCTATAAAGTGTGTTAATGAGCATTAGAAGCAAATATCTCCCAACCGGACTTTTAACAAGGAGTTTATAGCTCCAGGACCTGTGGGTTATTGTGTATCTTTGTCTTTATTTGTGAAAGACCAATTAAACAGTGCTTTGAAAGAGTTCTTTTAGAATTATTAAAGAAAAATTTTTCTTTTCGTTTTTAACTCTGTCTTCAGATAGGATTCAGCTGATGTCTCTTCTTAGAGGAGATAGCTTTGAAGTCAGGGAATTCCCCAGCTGAATGACCTGGGCAGAAACATGCTCAGGCTGATCATGATATGAATTTGAAGGGAACAATTAAGGACTTGTTTCCATTTTGATTCTAATAGGAAGCCTTTTTACTTGTGTGCCTTTCAACCTGTCTACATTCCTTCTGAAACTTCAATGGAACCTCATGTCAGAGCTGTTAAAAGGACTTTGGAAAAGGAATGTGTGAAATCATAAATGCTTCAGAAATAAGAAAGTGTTTCCCAGTCCATTACATTCTTAACCCCTTGTTTCTGCCTAACAGACTCTGTGAAAAGTCAGCAAGAATGTTTTAACAGTATATGCTTTAGACTTCCAGGAGGACATAGTATTTCTCTTCTACATATCTTTTGTTATTAAGTGACAGGCGTGGTGTTTTCTGAGTTGATATTTTGAGTAAAAACAAAACTCATCATCAGAATTGTGCTTGCCAAGTTACCTAAGCTGTGTCCGTTTCTGAACCACCAGGCTTTCTTAGTGGCTCAGAAATCATTAAACATAAGCTAAATTGGAACCAAAATTTCAAAACCCCAAGTTAAAGAGAATATACCTGGATGTAATTTGGGATGACTTTCTCAACTAGACCGATGAATAATATAATACCATCTGCATAGTGGCTTGTGATTTCAAGGAAAGTTTGCATACAGGTTTCTCATTTTTCATCATAATGATTCTGTGACATAGGTAGTAAGATCCTTTAATTCTGTGTAACAGAGACTGAAGGCTGAGAAGGTTATGCGACTTAAAGACCTGTCTAAAGCTATAAAGGAACTGTGCTGTGAACTGAGGTCTACAATCATAAACTTCTGTTTCATCTATTTGACAGGACTCTGTGTTTCTGCTTGGATTTTCATTTATTTGTTTCTTTATGAAAAGTTTTTCTAGTGCAATTTACAAGATGATTTTTGAAGATGCACAAACTAATACTCCTGAAAATATTTTCAGGTCTCCCCTTACTAGTATAAAAATATGTCATTTAACTATCTTTTCCCCTAAGAAATTTCTTTTTTTAATTGTATTTAAAAAGCTAGAGTTACCTGTCCCTAAAGGATATTTCCTTCAAGTACTCATTGGCATTTTTGAATCCGTGGTTCATTTCACCTTTTATGACCCTAGATATTAAACGATTCTTGGCTGTACATCAGAAGATCATCATGTAGTTATTTATTTTTATAGCTCAGGTGAGTCTGGTACTAACTCATTGCAATGCATGTCCCATTGGCCAAATGAATACAATCTGGAAATATGACATGAATTTTTAATGATAATAAGGCAGTAATTCTGTATTCTTCATAGGTGTAGCAGGGGCTACTTAAGGGAACTTTAATGTCATTTTAGAAATACTGTGGATGCCCTTACTGAAATCCTTACTGAAATAGTCACATTTATCTGATCTTTTCCTGAACTTATGTATAAACAGTCACTTTGGAAGAGGATTTACTCAGCATTAACTTGATATATCATTTTTCCTAGCTATACCTATTATCATTCAGTTAAAATAAGCGGCATAAATTTTCTCCTATTTTTAGACTGATAGGCCTTCTGAAGTCTTGAAAGAAATACAAATGTACATCATTAAATGCTTTACCTATGACTTTAGGCTCAAGTCTCATTATTTGAAAGTATTTAGAATGAGTAGCTAAAAACCACAGAAAATTTTCAAATCTCATTTTAGAGAATAATTACAGTTATCCATCACCAAACTGCTGGCAAGTAATGGCTTTGCCTCTTTGGATTTTTATCCCTTTTTATGGTGCTGGCCCTTCCTTAGGTGTGAGGTCTGTAAGCCACTCAGTGGATTTCAAAGGCTGGGAGAACTGGATGCCTGGGATCTCCCAGCCCTGTGATTTCAGGAACCAGCATAATAAAGCATTGGTACAATATGGTGAACTAGCCTAAATATTTGGAATTTGTGCAGCCGGGCTGTACGTGCATGCGTGTGTGCTCCCTTGTGTCCAACTCTGTGAGCCCTCTGTCCATGGGATTCTGCAAGCAGGAATACTGGAGTGGGTTTGCCATTTCCTACTCCAGGGGATCTTCCTGACCCAGGGATCAAAACTGCAGCTCCTGCAGCTCCTGCATTGGCAGGCAGATTCTTTACCACTGTGCAATCTGGTAAGGCCAACACAACACCCATTTGATTATATCTCAGGATTTTGTGGGCAAAAAACTTGGGCAGAGTTTGGCTGGGCAGTTCTCTGTGTGGCCTCCATGGTGTTCTTCAGTGAATGGTTCTGCTGGAGGGTCAAAGATGGCTTCATTCAAGTGAGAAAGCTGTGGGTTCAGGACCTTTTCACATGCTTTCTTGAACAGGGTAGTTGGAGGTCTTGCATGGTAGTGAAAGGTTGTTGTTGAATTACGATGCCGGGATTCTTGGCCCCCGGAGGAGAAGAATTCAATCCGGGGCCAGAGACGAGGCTTGATCACTCAGAGCTTTTGTGTAATCAAGTTTTATTAAATTATAAAGGAGATAGAGAAAGCTTCTGACATAGGCATCAAAAGGGGGTAGAAAGAGTACCTGCTTGTTAGTTTTAGCAATGAGTTTATATATTCTCCAACTAATCCAAAGAAGGTCTGGAGGTTGTAAAGACTTCACCAGACCTACTCCCATAATTTACATTTTAAGATAACAGAATTAGCCAGAAGGTTTAATCCAGAGACTGTCCTCAGGCAGAATACATAATACATTGCTGTTATATAATCCTTGTAAAGAGAAGGTTTAATCCAGAGACTGTCCTCAGACAGAATACATTGTTGTTATATAATCCTAAAGACTGTAGAGAAATAAGTTTGTCCTTTCTTCCTCCTTGAGAATTCCAGACCCCTCTCTCCTTGGGGACCCCTAGACTTCTTATCAACCTGCCTAGGAAATGACTCTCTCAGTAGTTTGGGGCTACCAAGAGACAGGAACAAGAAACTTTCAGTGTCATAAGAGCCAAGCCCCCAGATTGGCACAATATAGCTTCTGCCATATTCTATTGCTCTTTGTAGTTGCAGAGCATCCCCAGGTTTAAGGGAAGATGGGGGCACTTTCTATGGAAGGACTATTGTCCAACTTCTGGCCACAGATTATTTATGAAACAAAGAAGCCTTTTTATCTAGTTGAAAGAGTTTATTAAACACATCACATGATTCATAGAGGCCTTCTTTCCTTGGAGAGAGGGGCTAAGATGGATAACCCTTAAGTTTATTAGAAGCCGTATTAGAATTGCCCTCAAATTTTTTGAAGTCTGAACAAAGAAACACCCATGAACTTATTTACCCCATGGCAAGTTTTACAGGCAGTAGCCTGGATTAAACCTTTGTCCTGAGGCCATTTCTGGCTTTGTGAAGTCTACTGCTGGGCAAGACTAGTATGAGAAACAGTTTTATTTTCATATGCAGGCAGCCCTCAGTTCAGTTCAGTTGCTCAGTCGTGTCCAACTGCGACAAAAAACAGGCAGCCCTGGTTTCATTATATTTCCTGTAAATCCTGCTCACAAGCTCAACAATTCCTCCTTTAGTTCATCTATCTTCTCTTATTTTACTCTCAGTAGCTAGAAGCCAGCTGGCTCTTTCTCTGTTCTGCCTGTTAATCTTCTCTGCCAGGCTCACAAATTCATCCAGTTCCTTTTGTGTTTTCTTCATTATCACACCAGACATTAATGCCAACCTTTCTGCCAATACAGTGAGAGTATCCCATGTTCTCCAGTCTCCGTTAGCGTATTTTCATTGTCCCTCAAGGCTTCACCGGTAGTCTTTTCAAGGCTCTTGCAGCTTTTACTAACATCATCTTTCAAAGTCTTTCTTTCCACTAACATTCTCCTTGAAGCACTCCTAGCTTCTCTCTGCTGCCTGATTCCAAAGCCATGAACATGTCACAGGCTTTATACAATAAAGGCACGTTTCCAGGTTATGAATTATGTTTCAGCTTTCAATTATTGTATTAAAAATTCACCCTGAAACAAGTGGTTTAAAACAACAACCATTTTATTATCCTCCATGGTCCAGAATATCTCCTGGAAAGGAAATGGCTACCCCACTCCAATATTCTTGCCTGGAGAATTCCACGGACTGAGAAACCTGGCAGGCTACATCCATGGGGTTGCAAAGAGTCTGACACCTGAGTGACGAATCTATGGTTTTCATAGATTAGAAATATAGGCAGAGCTTGGCTGGGAGATTCTTCTGCTCTGTGTGATGTCATCTAGGGTCATTTGGAGGTGTGTGGCATGGTCTGGAATAGGGGTGAACAATCTTTTTTGTGAAGGGCTAGATAGAAAATATTTTAGGCTTTGTGGGACACATTTTATATTACAGGTTCTCAACCCTGCTGCTGAAATGTAAAAATAGTTACATATATTATGAAAATAAATGACCGTGGTCATGTTCTAACATTTAATTTACAAAATTATGCATCTGTGCTGTGGGCCACAGTTTGGCAGCACCTGACCTGTAATATCCAAGAAGGCTTCCTACATGTGCCTTTTATTTTCATGAAGATGGCACAAAGGGAGGGCTCAGCAGGACATCACTCATCCTCTGGATAGTTATAAGGCCTTTCTCTGTGGTTTCCCCAGCAAGGCAGTCCAACTTCTCACAGAGAATCTCAGCACCAAGAGGGAGTGTTTCCAGAGACAGAAAGGGGGGCTGCTAGGCTTGTGAGGCTTAAGTTCAGGAAATGAGCGCCGCATATGTCATCACTTCTGCCCTTTGCACTGGTCAGTGCAATCGCATAGACCTCCCCTTCCAGGGGTGGGAAAGGACACAGCCCTGAAGGACAGTCTTAATGGAAAAAGTGTCGGACTTGTAGCCAGGTTTTCAAAATTAAATTATAGTTGATGTGTGATATTGTGTTAGTTTCAGATGTACAGCCAAGTGATTTTAATACTTATATATATATATATAATTTCAGATTCTTTTCCAGTATATGTTATTATAGGATAGGAATATAGTGCTATACAGTAATCTTTATTGTTTATCTAGTTTGTATATGGTAGTGTGTGTCTGTTAATCCCAAACTCCTAGTTTATCTTGCTCTTCCCCCTTTCCCATTGGTAACCACATTTCTTTTCTATATCTGTAAGTCTATTTCTGGTTTATAAATGTGTTCATTTGTGTAACTTTTAGATTTCACATATAAGAAATAAGATATGATATTTATCTTTCACTGCCTAGCTTACTTTACTTAGTATGATAATCTCCAGGTCTATCCATATTGTACCAAATGACATTGTTCCATTCTTTTTTATGGCTGAGTAGTATTCCATTGTGTGTGTGTGTGTGTGTGTGTGTGTGTGTGTGTATTACTATTCCATTATTATATAAAATAGTACTATTACTTATATATATGTAAAATTCCATTATATATTTTATATATATATATATAAAATGTCTGTCTTAACTATTGTAAATTAGTACTGCTATGAATACTACAGTGCATGTATCTTTTAGAATTTGAGTTTTTGTCTTTTCTGGATTTATTCTCAGGAGCAGGAATACTGGATCATACAGCAGCTCTATTTTTAGTTTTTTAAGGAATTTCTATACTGGCTCTACCAATTTACATTCTCTTGTGGCTGTCTTTAACTCAACACAATCATGACCTTAATTCAGTTCATAGGTGAATAAGACTTTTTCCTCCCCTCAGGCACTTACATAAGAGTTGGAAACAGATATGTAATTAATTCATTGTCCACTGAATGAATTTCACAATTGGTCCATTATCTACTGAATTAATCTCACAACTGCAGTTTGATTTCATAAAGTGAAAAGCAACAGTCTAGAAGAGGCAGCAGACAGTCTTATGGGTCATAGTTGCACAATCACTTACTGTTAAAACTTATTTTTTTTTACAGATCTGGGAATTGATTTAATAGGGGAATATGAAAGGACATTTCACAGCAGTTCTTTGCCCGATGGCTTCTCTGGCAAAACATTGACCTAGTATCTTTTGATATATGTTATTTGGTTCTCTGCCAATGATGGCTGTTAAAATTGAGCTATTCTAATATGACATTAGTTTGAAGGAGCCATAAATCCTTGCCAGCTTTGGTAGGTTGTGAATATACCATTGTGTCCTTGTGGAAGTCATTACATTTTATAATAAGAAAACTTTATAATTTTTTTCTAAATTGTGAAGAAATGATATACTCATGCTGAGGATTTGAAATGGGAAACATACGGGGAAAACAAGGGTTTACTGAGTGCTTGAAATGCAACAGCAAACAGAACAACACAACTCTGCCATCACAGAACTTCTATTCTGCAAGGACAGAAGAAAACAAGTCAACAGACCAAAACAGTTATAAGTTGAGATGGATGCTATGAAAGGAACAAGCGTGAGCTGAAATTGGGAATATTGGGATCAGCTCTTGACAAAGAGTTCCAGGGAGGGCCTTTCTGAGCAGGTGGCAGTTGAGAGAGCAAAGGCTGAGAAGATATGCCTGTGATTAGACCAGTGGGAAGAAAATTCCAGAGAGTAAGTAGAGGCTTCAGCATCGGGATGTAGTTTTTGTGTTTGGGGAGTTGAAACTCCAGAGAGAGTGAAGCCTAGAGAATTAGGCTTGGGAGATGTAAGAAGGGAGATGGAGAAGGAGGTGGACAGGAACCCATCACAAGTCCTAGGGCCACAGTAGGGAGTGTGGAATTTTTTCCCCCTCAGCTCAATAGGAAGCTATTTAAATATTTCTGCAGGAAAAGGCACGGTCCAGTTTATATTTTAAAAAGTCCTATTTGACTGCTTTGTAAATATTGACCTTGAGAGGAACGAAATTGGACATGAGAACACTGACCTTATTCCTTTTGAACTATTTTCCCTCTGTTCCTGGTGAATTTAAGGTCCTTGCCTCCTGGCGAAAGCAGGGAGGTTAAGGAAGTAATGCTCATGCTGCATGCATGCTCGGCTGTGTCCGACTCTTTGAGACCTCATGGGCTCTACCTTGCCAGGCTCCTCTATACTGTCTGAATCAAGTGAAGGGAGAATTTATTTAAGAAAGAATATGCTCTCAGAGAGGGCTTCCCTGGTGGCTCAGACAGTAGAGAATCTGCCTGAAATGCTGGAGACCTGGTTTATTGCATCCTTGGGTCGGGAAGATCCCCTGGAGAAAGGAATGGCTACCCATTCCAATAATCTTGCCTAGAGAATTCCACAGACAGAGGAGTCTGCTGGTCTACAGTTCATGGGGTTGCAAAGAGTCAGACAGGACTGAGTGACTGACATTTTCACTTTCTCTAAGAAAACTAACCATGAGTGATAATCAGGAGAGGCAAAGACCTTTAGAGAAATGAATGAATGGTTGATAGTATTCAGTCCTGAGGAACCAGCTCAAACATCTGTTGCAGACGTTACATGTGATGCTTTATCATACAAACTCTAAGTTGGCTCTGGAGAGCATAGTTGTGGAGGATTTTAATATGAAGATTTCTGCTATAAATTCAGCTCATTGAAAGCAGAGCACTTGGCTTGTCTATGTCCTCCATAGCTCAAAAGGAGCTTTTGTTGAATTAATTCTATCCAGAGAGAAAAGGGTTTCCCTGATAGCTCAGTTGGTAAAGAATCCACCTGCAATGCAGGAGACTGATTTGATTCCTGGGTCAGGAAGATTCACTGGAGAAGGGATAGGCTACCTACTCCAGTATTCTTGGACTTCCCTTGTGGCTCAGCTGGTAAAGATTTCCGTCTCAATCAGCAGGTAATGAATCCGCCTGCAATGTGGAAACCTGGGCTCCACACCTGGGTTGGGAAGATTCCCTGGTAAGGGAACGGCTACCCATTCCAGTATTCTGGCCTGGAGAATTCCATGGACTGTACAGCCCGTGGGGGGTCACAAAGAGTTGGACACAACTGAGCGACTTTCCCTTTCCCTTTCAAAGAGGAAGCTGTACTGGTGCTTTAGATCTTGTGGGAACCTCAGGAGCTCATGATGCTATTAACTTAGAAGTCACAGTGAAAAGAAAAAGAAGTGTTGGGCATCTCCAGATCTGAATCCTGCCTTTTCTAAACAAGATATTAGAAAAAGTTTAGAAAAGGGGGTTCGTTTCCACTTTCAAAGATTCTAAAGAGAGAGATTTCTGGAAGTGATGAGAGACTTTCAAAATCTAAATTCTGAATGCACAGTTATAAGTGACCCTAGGGGAGTTCAAAGAGTAAGAATTTCTGTGGAAATATAACTGGATCCCTTTTAAGTCAACCTTTTGAAAGGAGATGCACATAAACAAAATCAAAGAAAAGGTACATAACTGATTACAGATTCTGAAAAAAAGAGAAATAAATGTGTAAATATAATGCCAGATAATATAAAGGCTACAATGATGGGGTGTTTTGAAAAATATTCAGAAACTTAAGTAGTTTTGCAAAGCTAGTTGGACAAGAATAATAAGAAGGATGTTATAGGTCCATTTCTGGGTAGGTTAATGTGAGACTAGAGAATAAAAATGAGAAAGCAAGAACCACTCATGCTTCATTTCTTCCATATTGTCCAAGAGAATGAACTTTACATTGGACAAAAGAGACTCTTCCTCATATACTTAGGGAATCAGATGGTAAGAAAGCATTTGGTTGTTTAAGTCAAACCTCAAACAGAAGAATTGTTAGGTCTCGAAAAGAGTTTGAAAATATGACTTTAGATTCACTGACAGTGTTGTTGTTGTTGTTGTTTTTTAATACATTGTTGTCTAAAAACATATTAGTTTACCAGAGATAAGCAATCTTGATCCTAATTTCCAAAACTGAGAAAAGATAAATTGAAGCATCTCTAGGTTAGTATACTGTTGATCTTCCCTAATATTAGGAAGCACATGATGACTACTTTTTTTAAAATGTCATAATAACTAGGACATCATATGGGTTCACTAAGACCAAGTCATCCAACTTAAACTATTTTCTCTCTTTTGTAAGGCTGCTATTTCCAGAAAGTACACTTATCATATTTGAAGATGACACAGTCTTTTAGGCATTGCAGATAAATTTAGTGACATTACTAAAATTGAAAAATATTTCTGTTGGCTTCCATGATGGAAATAAACAGACAAGGTAATGAATATGTAAATCCAGCACCCAAGCACCAAGGAGGGAATATGTATTTAACAACATTAATGTCAGAGGTTTCAGTTGTTCACAATTTTTTTGGGAACCAACTGTGTGTCTCTGGCTTCTAAAAATAGGTAACACAATCTTCTATTGCTCTACAGGTTTGCTGAGATTAGCAAAGTTTTCCACTGAGCAGTTCTCATCTGGTGGAGCCAGCTTTTAAGACAAACTCTAATAAACTAGAATTTCCTCACCTGAGGATACCAAAAACCATGTGGTTCAATGAACTTTTGAAGTAGTTGGAAATACTACTCTGGAAATGATAGACATGATGATTGTATCAGATTGGTTTTTTTTTTGCACTTAATACTATGTATTTACGATTCCTTCATGTGTTTTCATGGCTTGATAACTCATTTCTTTTTAGCACTGAATATGGCATTATATTTTAATCGTGGCAAAATATAAAAATATATTGCCTTCAAGTGGAGGCAGGATACAAAGAGTTATAAGGACAGAGACAGATTTAGAGACAGATAAGATTTTTTTGAGAAGTATCACACAGCTGGAGAGACTAGGGGTAGAACCCTAACTCAGTCACTTACTAACTGTGCCACTTTGAGCAAATTATGAGTTCTCCATCCTCAGGTATCTTATTTATAGACTATAAATCATAGTTCTTAATTTGAAGTGATGTTAGAACAACCAAGTAATATGAAATTGCCTGGAACAGTTTCTGTGGTTTACCAAGTACCCATTACATGTTAATTTCTGTTGAAAAGTACCTTTCAACCCTTTAGAATTTATGATTCTAGGAAGTACCATCACCTGAAAGTAATTTATTTTGTAATAAATTTATATAAAGTGACTTGTGTGAAGATATATTTATTTTGAGATACTATGCAGGTCAACTGTGTGTCTCTGGCTTCTAAAAATAGGTAACACAATCTTCTATTGCTCTACAGGTTTGCTGAGATTAGCAAAGTTTTCCACTGAGCAGTTCTCATCTGGTGGAGCCAGCTTTTAAGACAAACTCTAATAAACTAGAATTTCCTCACCTGAGGATACCAAAAACCATGTGGTTCAATGAACTTTTGAAGTAGTTGGAAATACTACTCTGGAAATGATAGACATGATGATTGTATCAGATTGGTTTTTTTTTTGCACTTAATACTATGTATTTACGATTCCTTCATGTGTTTTCATGGCTTGATAACTCATTTCTTTTTAGCACTGAATATGGCATTATATTTTAATCGTGGCAAAATATAAAAATATATTGCCTTCAAGTGGAGGCAGGATACAAAGAGTTATAAGGACAGAGACAGATTTAGAGACAGATAAGATTTTTTTGAGAAGTATCACACAGCTGGAGAGACTAGGGGTAGAACCCTAACTCAGTCACTTACTAACTGTGCCACTTTGAGCAAATTATGAGTTCTCCATCCTCAGGTATCTGATTTATAGACTATAAATCATAGTTCTTAATTTGAAGTGATGTTAGAACAACCAAGTAATATGAAATTGCCTGGAACAGTTTCTGTGGTTTACCAAGTACCCATTACATGTTAATTTCTGTTGAAAAGTACCTTTCAACCCTTTAGAATTTATGATTCTAGGAAGTACCATCACCTGAAAGTAATTTATTTTGTAATAAATTTATATAAAGTGACTTGTGTGAAGATATATTTATTTTGAGATACTATGCAGGCGTACTCTTGCCTGGAAAATCCCATGGACAGAGGAGCCTGGTGGGCTGCAGTCCATGGAGTCGCTAGGAGTCGGACACGACTGAGCAACTTCACTTTCACTTTTCATTTTCATGCATTGGAGAAGGAAATGGTAACCCACTCCAGTGTTCTTGCCTGGAGAATCTCAGGGAAGGGGGAGCCTGGTGGGCTGCCATCTATGGAGTCACACAGAGTCGGACATGACTGAAGCGACTTAGCAGCAGCAGCATGCAGGAGTCCTGGGCAACCATGGAAGAAATGAGGTTGCAGAAGTCATGTTCCAGGCTGGAGACAGAGAACTTCCTGGGCTGGGTTAGTGAGAGTCATAGGTGAATCTATAGGATGAAGCTGCTTGGTTAGTCAGAAAGCTGAGTGCTGAAGAATTGATGCTTTTGAACTGTGGTGCTGGAGAAGACTCTTGAGATTCCCTTGGACTGCAAGGAGATCCAACCAGTCCATTCTGAAGGAGATCAGCCCTGGGATTTCTTTGAAGGGAATGATGCTGAAGCTGAAACTCCAGTACTTTGGCCACCTCATGTGAAGAGCTGACTCATTGGAAAAGACTGATGCCAGGAGGGATTGGGGGCAGGAAGAGAAGGGGATGACAGAGGATGAGATGGCTGGATGGCATCACTGACTCGATAGACATGAGTCTGAGTGAACTCCGGGAGTTGGTGATAGACAGGGAGGCCTGGGCATGCTGCGAGTCATGGGGTCACAAAGAGTTGGACATGACTGAACTGAACACTTACCAGGACAGGAGATGGAGGGAAACCAAAGATCAAAGATACAGGAAGAGTGGGAGGGAGATCATATTAGAAACAAAGAATTATGCCACTTGAACAAGTCAGACTTCTAATAGAGCAAGGATTTTTAGAGAAATCAGGTAAAGGTGGGACCATAGGCACTGGGATGCTTTTATTTCTCCCCTCATGCTGCTGAGCTTCACCTCCTGTTTGTCATCTGCCTGCCTGGCCAGTGAGCATCCATTCTCTCACTGCTCTCCTCAAGGTCTCCTCTAAAGCTTTTCTAGCAACACTTGGTAGAAATGACAGCTTCTTTCTGTGTCCTGTACACATTTGTCCCATATCACATGGACCATTTTATTCACTCACACTGATTCCAACTATTAAACTTCACATGCTTTGTAGGGAGAGGCAGTGTCTCCTGTGCCTCCCTGGGAATTAATGGAGTAAATGGATGAAATACAAAGATGAGCAGAAAAGGAGGCTGAAAGATGGGCGAGTCATTCCGACTCTCTGGAGGAGTCTTTGAGGGGAAAGAATTAGCTGAGCATTATCCTCTTAAAAGGCCTCACTTCTCCCAACATTCAAGATAACTGCCATTTGATCTAGATCTTAAATAAACAAAGAGAAGACATTCATGCTAGCTAAATCTCTTCAATTGTGTCTGACTCTTGATGACCTTATAGACTGTAGACTGCCAGGCTGTTCTGTCCATGGGATTCTCCAAATAAGAATTCTGGAGTGGGTTGCCATGCCCTCCTCCAGGGGAAGATCCTTGCTTTTATATTTAGTGAGATGACTTCGGATCTCACACCCTCTGAATCTCAACTGAATGTCCAGCCACCACCAGGACATAGCTTGTCACGTCCCTGCCTTTCTTACTTCCACACTGGAGATTCCTTGGGTCCAGAGTTCCTTGGGTCCATGAAAACACCGTTCATTTCTGTAATTCTCCCGCTACATTCCTTCCTAGTTACTGGCTCCCATAACATAGGCACCACATTAGTAATTCTGGAGTGAATGAATTAATGATAAAGTCTCAGATATTCAGCCTTTACCAACACCCACTGCATAATAATAACTGTATTCCAGATTCCAGCTTCAGGAACCCAGATTTACCCTTAGTACAGACGGGCAGAATGATGACTTGGAGGTCTGGACCAATAGGAAGAAGGAGTCCATCTGCCTTCTTATTACTTGATCAGCAGTCGAATCAGATCAACAGCCTAATCCCCAGATGTAGTGTAGTCTGTGCCTTTCAGATTAAAGTCTCCAAAGCCTCAGTGTGTGGTCCAGCTCCAAGTAGGCCCGTGACATCAATGTAAGAATTCCTGACAAGGGTTAATTGTGCCTCAGGTGAGCCTTTGCCTGCTTTACAAAAGCTAAATATATATATATATATATATATATATCGACCCTTAGACAGGGTTAGTTTAAGTCTAGTTTAATTGTTTCCGTGTGGACTCTTAGGAAGAAATATTAGCCCAGGGATTTTAATGCAATTAGAATTTAAATTCTACTTTCTGCAAAGAAATGAATTTTCATTAGCACTACTGATCTGTAATGGTTTCAGAAATCCCCAGGCTGCCAAAGCATGTATTTGATACAAAGCCTGGATTCTTCTCAGTGTGTATTGCTTCATTCCAGTACCCATATATTCATTCATTCAGCCATTATTCAAAAATTTTTAATGTATGAATGGTAAATTATCTGTTTTCTAAGGACACTGAGGCTATAAAAGATAGCTGCTGTTGCTATTTAGTCATTGTGTCCGACTCTTTGCCACCCCATGGAATGTAGCCCGCCAAGTTCCTCTGTCCATGGGGTTCTCCAGGAAAGAATACTGGACTGGCTGCCATGCCCTCCTCCAGAGGATCCCTAGGAATCGATCCTTCATCTGATAAGAGAATTGTAAACTCCTCTAGTTTACTTGACACATTAGGATGACAAGGAGCTCAAACCAGTCAAACCTAAAGGAAATCTACCCTGAATATTCATTGGAAGGACTGTTGCTGAAGCTGAAACTCCAGTAGTCTGGCCACCTGATGCAAAGAGCAAACTCACTGGAAAATGTCCTCATGCTAGGAAAGATTGAGGGTAGGGGGAGAAGGTGAGTGACAGAGGATGAGATGGTTAATAGCACCACTGACTCAAAGGACATGAATTTGAGTGAATTCCAGGAGATAGTGAAGGACAAGGAAGCCTGGTGTGCTGCAGTCCACAGGTTGCAAAGAGTTGGACACAACTTAGTGACTGAACAACAATACTCATATTTTGTTAGTTTTTATAGTATAACATCTATTTCAGTTCCTGGCACATAGTAGGAACTCTGTAAACACTTACTAATGTGGGGACAAATTTCCTAATCTTGTAGAGAAATTTTTGTCAAACATGAATGAATACTTATCAAATGTGAGAATAACATTATCTTGTGGCTAATATCACTGAAATGGAAACAGCCATAGATGCAAACTTTAGATAAAAAATAGACCAGCTGGTTTAAGATGTCAGAGGTTATTATGCTGATAGACATTTTCATCTGCTGGGAGAACCTTCAAAACTAAAGCTGTATTTGAATGGTGTCAGAAAGGAAGTGAGTGTGCATGAGGTGTCTGAGAAAAGACTGATTATAGCTCAATCTGAGCTGTTTAAGAGGTGAAGTTTTAACTCATTAGATCAGATTGTGTTTTGAAAATGACTGGAAAGCATACAGGTCTCTGATTTTTCTTTCTTTCTTTCCTTCTTTTTAAGAAAAGTGGAAGCAAAACTCTGTTAAATGTGGCATTCTTTTGGAAAAACAACTTGAAAATCATTAAATAATAAAAACATAAAACAGAAGCATTGTTATTGCCAAAGCTGCTTCTACTTTTAATATAAATCGTATGTACTTGATGAGCTGGAAAGAGAACCAAAGATTACTTAGCCTGAGCTGTTTTTATTCTAGACACATAAAGGAAGGATGTTTAGAATTTCAAGGACTGTGAAGGGTCTGAGATTTCACCCTACCCGCAGACTAGCTAGTTGGCTTGTCACAGGGACATGGATGCCGGCAGGAGATTCCAGACTCCTGAGTCAGAGGTGGAAGACAGGTTGCTACTGAAGTGATCGCAGCCAGTGTGTGAGCATCTGTGCACTGGAACCCTAAGCCCCTGGTCCCACAGGGGAACAGTGCCGAGTCTACCCACATTCAAGGACAGGAGCCCAGAACTTAGGGACTCTGAATCTTTCGAAGTGGTCCCAAAGCATGTTTGCCCTTCCCTCTGTAAGGAGACTGATATTTATTACATGGGGAATAAACATGCTTGCCCTTTTCCCTGGAGGGAAATACTGTCTCCATCTTCCAAGGCTGTTTGCTACACAGGTATCTTTGCAAACATTGTCCAGAGAAAGGGTAGTAAGCGTCTCACTGTTAAGATCTGCAGAAATTCAAGAACTCATGGAGATTTGTTTCCCCAAAGTAATGTCTCACCTATAGGCAACCATAAGGCTGTTTTTGAGCCTAGAGTTTTTTTTCACACCACCATAATATTTCCCTGTAAACACCCCGAGTCACAGCACATAGAGCCTTTCATTTTCTAGAAACCTTGTTTCTCCCAATTTGAGAAGCAACCTTTGAAATCTTTGTGATGCAATTTAGAGTCAGTACCATATGTGAACTCCTAACTGCACATTACTTTACTGCCTCTCTTGCGTCCAAGGTCAACATTGGTTTACCAATTTCAGCTTTGATAGGATCTAGTCAGGCACCTCTTGAGTCAATGAAACAGTGGTGCTAGTGAAGAGTGGATAGGATCCAGACATCAAAGAAGCCTGAATAAAGGCAACTCAGCATAAAACATGACTCTCCCACTTTTTCAATAAAAGGAACTAATATTTTTGGCTGATCTAAATGTCTCTTAGAGATGTAGGTGAAAATCTATGGCTTATTTATACTTCTTAATTTATAATTTTAATTATTCATATATACTTAAAACCACATATGCAATTATATGGCATATTAGTAACACTGCTTTTTCTCTTATTTTCTAAAACAATGTCATTCAGATTCTTCACATGTATTTCAACATTAGAGCCACTTTAAAAGTGAAAAGTGAAAGTGTTAGTTTCTCAGCTGTATCTGACTCTTTATGACCCCATAGACTGTAGCCACCAGGCTCCTCTGTCCATGGGATTCTCCAGGCAAGAATACTGGAGTGGATAGCCATTCCCTTCTCCAGGGGATCTCCCCAACTCAGGGATCAAACCCAGGTCTCCTGCATTGCAGATTCTTTTGCTGTCTGAGCCACCAGCGAAGCTCATTTGGGCCACTAGGGAGCCACTTTGGGTCATCTAATGCAGTATTTCATGACCATCGTTTCTACGCTCTACATTCATATGCATTTCAAAAAATTCAATAGATTTGTTTCTGTGTATGATGTTACCATTATATATTTTATCTCATGCCATGAATATATTAGGAAAGTTCCTTATATATCTATGTCATATGTATGTATGTAGTCTCTAAAATATAGCAACACCATATGACTTTTCAAAGTGATATTTTAAAACTTTGAATACAGTAACTACCAAAGGTGTGAAGACATAAATCTAAAAGTTAGTCCTAAATCCAGGTTACATTCCTTGGCTTCCCCTTTCTATCAATTTATTCAGCTGAGCACCAGAAACATCTCAACTAGAATTGGCTGAGAATATTTCAGGCTAATGCAGTTTCTTCAGAACACATACAGAGCCCCGAACCATCAGAGATTTAATGTAGAAACATTTTCTCTTTACTGTGTGATGATTTAATGGGTGGAGGATAATCTCACCTTGTTATGCATGCGGTGTTAGCTTAGTTTAGGAGAGTCATTTGAAATTCTGATCTCATTTTTCTCATCATTAAAATACACAAAACTGTATACTGCTTAAGTTTTAGAGTCGGTATGGGTGTGAAAGAACATTTTTTTCAGTTTTATTTTGATGTGGACCATTTTTAAAGTATTTATTGAATTCTTTACAACATTACTTCTGTTTTAAGTTTTGTTTTTTGGCTTTGAGGCATTTGGGATCTTAGTTCCCCAACCAGGGATCTAAGCTGTACCCCCTGCTTGGAAGGCAAGGTCTTAACCACTGGACCACCAGGGAAGTCCCAGAAAGAATTTATAAATTACAGTTTCCATGTGCATGAGTATCTGTTCATGCTGCTCCTTCTCCTTTATTCTCCACCTAGATTTGTTGGCACTGTATCACCCTAGCACCAAAACTTCAAATTTGGAAAGTATCTTTAATATACCCCTTTGTCAAACTAATTACCAAGTCCTGCCGATTTTTTTCTCTTAGGTGGATCCTAGTCTTTATGCTTCTCTCTTCCCAGCTACTGCTGCCTTCATTCCAACCTTGATCATCTTGTCTTGGCAGCTCCGTGATATCCTTGCAGCCTCTTTTTGCACAGCCATCAGAGCAATCTATCTTTCATGCACATCAAACCATGTCACTCCCAGGATTAAAATCTTTAAATGTCTCCCATTTGCCTGAAGTCATACTTCAAGTGCATTTTGTGATACTAGATTTTACAAAGAAGTATTCTCTTAGAAAAGAATTCGATAGTAAAAAGAAAATTAGAAATTCTATAGGGTATATTTAAAATTCTTGTTGCTGAAAAATTCTCATTTGCATATAAAAGGCTCTTAGAAGTCCTGGGATAAAGACATCTTTAAGTCTTTCCCAAATAACAATATACATTTCCAAATTACTTGGTAATAAAATTATTTTGTTTGGCAAAACATTTAGTAAAGCTCTCAGAAAGGCAAGCCTGCAAAATAATGCCCAAACTCCTCAGTATGGTCCAGGGCCCCTTACTCCCTCTATCTCCACCTCTCTCCTCTCCTGGACGTTGCCTCCGAGTTCCAGTAACTGTCAGCAGAATTAATGAGCAAAAGAGAAGGATTTGATTTCCTCAGAAATTAAGGGAGAGTCTACACTCTTAAAATGTTAGTAAGTTAAATTATTTGTTAGTTTTGCTATATATTTAAAATTGTTCTTAGATAATAACATATAACCCAGTCTTTTTCTTCAGTTCATTTCAGTTCAGTGGCTCAGTCATGTCCGACTCTTTGCAACCAGGCCTCCCTGTCTATCACCAACTCCCGGAGTTCACTCAAACTCATATCCATCCTCTGTTGTCCTCTTTTCTTCCTGCCCCCAATCCTTCCCAGCATCAAAGTCTTTTCCAATGAGTCAGCTCTTCGCATGAGGTGGCCAAAGTATTGGAGTTTCAGCTTTAGCATCATTCCTTCCAAAGAACACCCAGGACTGATCTCCTTTAGAATGGACTAGTTGGATCTCCTTGCAGTCCAAAGGACTCTCAAGAGTCTTCTCCGACACCACAGTTCAAAAGCATCAGTTCTTCGGCACTCAGCTTCCTTCACAGTCCAACTCTCACATCCATACATGACCACTGGAAAAACCACAGCCTTGACTAGATGGACCTTTGTTGGCAAAGTAATGTCCCCGCTTTTCAATATGCTATCTAGGTTGCTCATAACTTTTCTTCCAAGGAGTAAGTGTCTTCTAATTTCATGGCTGCAGTCACCATCTGCAGTGATTTTGGAGACCCCCCAAATAAAGTCTGGCACTGTTTCCACTGTTTCCCCATATATTTCCCATGAAGTGATGGGTCCGGATGCCATGATCTTCGTTTTCTGAATGTTGAGCTTTAAGCCAACTTTTTCACTCTCCTCTTTCACTTTCATCAAGAAGCTTTTTAGTTCCTCTTCACTTTCTGCCATAAAAGCGGTGTCATCTGCATATCTGAGGTTATGGATATTTCTCCCGGCAATCTTGATTCCAGCTTGTGCTTTTTCCAGTCCAGCCTTTCTCATGATGTACTCTGCATATAAGTTAAATAAGCAGGGTGACAACATACATCCTTGACATACTCCTTTTCCTATTTGGAACCAGTCTGCTGTTCCATGTCCAGTTCTAACTGTTGCTTCCTGACCTGCGTATAGGTTTCTCAAGAGGCAGGTCAGGTGGTCTGGTATTCCCATCTCTTTCATGATTTCCACAGTTTATTGTGATCCACACAGTCAAAGGCACATATAAATGTCATCAGGCTGTTTGTTCTTTGACAGGTTTCTAATTTTGGCTGATATTTTAAGAGGACACACTGGATTATATTACAGATTCATGAGGTTTCTGTGTGTGTGACTGTTTCCTACCTTTTGGGCTGTAGCCCACTACGCTCCTCTGTCTGTGGGATATCCCAGGCAAGCATACTGGAGTGGGTTTCCATTTCCTTCTCCAGGGAATCTTCCTGACCCAGGATTGAATCTGTGTCTTCTGCGTTGTAGGTGGATTCTTTACCTGCTGAGCCACTGGGGAAGCCACGCTATGGGGATAACAGATGGAAAAGCCTATCTAACTTATCAAGCCTAAGTGTTGTTCATGTCTCAGGCACACACACAGAGGAAAGGCTGGAATCGTATCACTCACAGTTTCACCAAGAAGTACAAAAGTTTATAAGACTGAGAGTTGAAGCTCATTAATGTTCTTTGACTTTTTTTTTTTTAATACTCAAAGGACCTGAAGATAGTTTGATAATGAGACTGTTCTTCATTTCCAGATTGAAATTAGACATGATTAGGAATGCTGAAGTACTGGGCAGGTCAATTGTGCACCATTATTAGAGCCATTTAATGCATTTTAATGGTGGTTGATAAGGTACAAAATGCTACGTAAGCCAAAAGAAGAAGTTTTATTCCATTATATGTAAGCATAGATATGGATGAGCCCACATTTGCATTTTTTATGCATTAGTTCAAAAAATTTAACATATTCTTTGAGATATGAGTGGTAGAATATGTAATTTCTGAGCAATGAGCATTGCTGAAGCCAGCATATCAAGCTCCCTAGACACAGATTGTCTTTTAACAGTGAATTCAAGAAAAGATGTCTTTAGCATTTGTGTTGCTGAAGAATCATGCTCTGAGTTATAAAGTCAATTGCTTGTGTGACTAGCTTATTCTACTTATTTTCTCAAATTTATTAATAAATATGAAATAAAAGCTCACATGTAATTGTATTATTTACATCAAGCTTACAGAGTTCGTTGATTTATATAGATAAACAAACAAGCAAACAAAAGAGTTCAAAGACATTTTATAGGAGAGTTTCCATTTTTTTAGCTATCCTTTTAAATCTGTTACTAATTCCCATGTACCTTAGATAAGATTCCAAACTGTAAATGTTATTTTTCAACTTCCTTGGTGGCTCAGACAGTAAAGAATCTGCCTTCAATGCAGGAGACCTGGGTTTGATCCCTGGGTGAAGAAGATCCCCTGGAAAGGGAATGGCTACCTACTCTAGTATTCTTGCCTGGAGAATTCCATGGACAGAGGAGCCTCATGGGCTACAGTCCATAGGGTTGCAAAGAGCTCGACACGACTGAGCAACTAACACTTTCACTTTTTCTTAAAAAGATACTTCAGTGTTGGGATTGGACAAGATCAGTAAATATCATTCTTTCTGTCCTTTGTGTTCATCTAGTTTGGAAATCATTGAGACACAGACACAGACAGAGATCACAATAGCACTTTTTGCTTTTTACCTGATGAGGAGCTATTGAACTGCACAGTCTGTGTCTGCCAGTAAGTAAAGTGGATGTATTAACCCTTCCTGATCCCCACACTAGCCTGGGGACCACTGTCTCAGAGGGGAGATTTGGATCTGAAAAGCAGAGACACTTCCCCAGGGTTGCTACCTCTGTTTGGCCCGGGGGAGGACGACAGTGGGAGACCAAATTCTCCAAGCTCCACCATCAAGAAGCCAGGCGGCTGTCATCCACTGACTGGTCTCCCCACGACTCTGCACTTTGGAGAGTAAGCAGGCTGAGGCCACAAGTCTTCCCTTGGAAACCAGCAAGCATCCCCCGACTAGGACATTCTTCACTGGCGCTCCTGCTGTGGGTGTGTGGGTTATGGGGGGAGGACACCCCTGCGCGCTCTTCTCCGGAGGTGCCACTGCCCTGTGTTGTCACTGGAGCAGCGATGGGAAAGCCTCCTGTGCCTCCATCCTGTTCCTTGTGTAAAAGCTGCATGGAGCTTGGTGGTAGTGTTCCTGGTTGCTGTCCTGATGTCAAGCTCCTCCCAGCCTAGGAACATCTCTGACAGGTCTGTGAGCCACGCTGCGGCTCCTCCGAGCCACCCACACCCAGAAACTCACCTGCCCTCAGTGCTGTTTTACTGCAGTTTCCCTTGTCCTTGAGCCCTGTCCAGAGACCTGGGTGGGGATACAGCCAGGCAGGAGCAGGAGAGTGGTCTGTCCAGATTATGGGGTCATGGGGTCACTGTTGCACTGAGCAGCCGAGTCATTGTGTAAATGACTCTGCACCTGTCTATGGATGGGATTAGCGTGGTTGGGCTGGTTACTGTGCTTAGCCCTTGATGAAAGGGTTGAAAGTGTTAGTCACTCAGTCATGTCCGACTCTGCGACCCCATGAACTGTAGGCTCCTCTGTCCATGGGATTCTCCAGGCAAGAATACTGGGATGAGTAGCCATTTCCTTCTCCAGGGCATCTTCCCAACACAGGGATCAAATCCAGGACTCCTGTATTGCAGGCAGATTTTTTTTACCATCTGAACCCCTGAGGATTTAATCTCAAAGAAAATTGCAATCAGGACATAACCAGGCAGGGTTTGCTAAAAAGAAACCAGCTTTTGACCATTTGGAGTAGGAAAGAACCCTTTTGTGATAGCTCTTGAGAGCATAGGAAGGCAGAAATTGTTCATAAACCTCGTGGTGGTTCCAAACAGCAAGGGTCTTTACTGTTAATGGATTAGAATGCAGCTAGCTCGTGTGTTTAAAACAGTCAAGGCACAGTTCTAAGAGCTTAGCATGAATTAACTCGTTTAAGATGAATTAACTCATGTGCAGTCTCAGAATAACCCAATGAGTTTGTACTAACATTATTATAATTTTTATCTTCATATTATTAAAAAATGGAATGAGAGTTATATAAGGCTAAGTAACTTCCTGAATTTCATCAGCTTAGAAAATGCCAGAATCAGGATTACAGCTGGTCTTTAGATTAGCCAGAGCACATAAGCCCTACAAGCTGCCACTTCTCATCAGTCTCCTATGATTGCTTGAAATCCCTAATAAACTGAGTCCAATGCTAGAAAGTGAGTCTGTGACCTGTGGTTGTTTAGAAAGTTGTAAAGAAAATATAACAAATGCCATTTATTAGAAAGAATTTTTAGTGTTGGTTTGATTTCAGCAGCATTTTCAGTAAATGAAATTTTTTATGTGACTTGATCTTACGTTTATGGATCATTTGCTCTGCTTTGCCTTTAATGTTTATATTTGAAGTGCTACATGATGTATTTAGATTTTACTGCTTTTTAAGTTGGTCTTTTCTTCCCTCTATTAGCATAGTAAGCATCCTGAAAGAAGTACTTAGTAATAATAGTAACTCATTAAATATTTGTACAATGATTAAATGAAGTTCAAAAGTTATTTGTTTAGTCTAAAGTGCCCCATTTTCTTTCTCACTATACTTTTAAACTGAGAATAGCTCTCACTAACTCAGAATTTTTAGGGAGAGGAGTTGAGACAAATGAATTGTTGAAAATTCTTGCAGGTCTGTGATTTTATTAAATGTTTTACCTAATGACTCATATTCTTAATACAAATATGTGCTTAATGATTCATGTTCTGAACATTAGTATGTACTTATTTATTTTTAATTGATGTAATGTGAAGTGAGCAGTGACGAGTTAAGTGTTTAAAAAGATTTTCTGTACCATTCCCAGCAGGTACAGTAATGAGCAAACTTGTGAATGTTTCTTTCTACTTCTAGGCTTTGTGCACGTGGTTTCCTCTGCCTTTAGTGCTCGCTTCCTCCTTTCCACCTTGAAAACTCTTGTTCTTCTTTTGTTCTTAACTTTCCACGTGTCTTCTTCCAGGAGGCATTACTGGGCCCTCCAAGATGAGTCAAACCCATGTTCTATATTACCTGCTCACGTGCATGTGCAGTCGTTTCAGTCATATCTGACTCTGTATGACCCCGTGAACTGTAGGCCACCAGGCTCCCCCGTCCTTCAGATTCTCCAGGCAAGAATACTGGAGTGTGTTGCCGTGCCCTCCTCCAGGAATCTTCCCGACCCAGAGATCAAACCCGTGTCTCATGTCTCCTGCATCGGCAAACAGGTTCTTTACCATTAGCATCACCCAGGTCCTTCTGTAATGCACCATAACTTGCTCATCTTTTAGTCTGTTTTTCCACAGGATCCTATGGTTCTTGATGGCTGAGATTCTTTCCAGCACCTAATACAAGATATGCTGCAATGGATCATTTCAATAAATACTGACTGAAGGAGTGAATGAGTGAATAAAGGAGCATCAGGGATGAGGCAAAGGAATATGCTATCAGAGTCACTCTTAAGCAATATAATGTAATTTAGAAAACAGAATACGAGCAGGAGGCAGTTTTTAGAGGGACAAATTCAGAATGTTCGGTATAACACAAATGTTTATAATGGCTTCCAAAGAGCTGGATGTATATATCAACGTATCCCAAACAGTTCTCAGAGCTTTTGTGTCAATTCTGGAAACAAGGAGGGTGGAACATAGCACCGGGAAAACAAGCATAGACAACACTTGATAGGAAACAAGAGCTGCAGAGAGAGGATTGTGTGTCAAACTGAGGGACAGTTTCTCTGCTGGGTGGAGAAACCCAGGAGGTGTTGGAAGCTGCATGAGAAGCAGACAGGAGAAACTGCAGAACAAAAGCAAAAGCGTACAGGTCCAGCAAAAACAGACAGACACTGTTAGAGTAAGATAAAGGAATAGTGTAGGAGGGCAGGAAATCCGAATATGAATAACAATATATAGGTGGTGTTAATGGTAAGGAACCCACCTGCCAATGCAGGAGACATAAGAGGTGCAGGTTTGATCCCTGGGTTGAGAAGATCCCCTGGAGGAGGAAATGGTAACTCATGCTAGTATTCTTTCCTGGAGGATCCCATGGACAGAGGAGCCTGTCAGGCTACAGTCCATTGGGTTGCAAAGAGTCGGACACGACTGGAGAGACTTAGCATGCCTGCAAAGCTCTAAAAGATGCTGTAGTAACTGAGTACTGTTCTGAAGACCTTGTGAAGGCAAAGTGCCATGGAGCACATACTTGGGGATGATGTTCCCATTCATTTCCTGGGGCTGCCTCTGTGCACTCCTAAGGTATCTTCAGACTTTTGATTCTCTTGACAGTTCTCTTGACAAGAATTCTCTTGATTCTCAGTGAATCAGCATGATGGCCAGGGTCTTATCACTGGAGCTCACTTTCTTGATTGTGTCTAGCTTTTTCATCTACAGTTCCAATTCTGTCTTGCCTCAGCCCTCACAGTAGGAACAGTGGATGCTACCTAACTGTCTGGGACGATGAACATAGAATCTGTCTCCTCAACGTACTGGTCTTCAGTGTTGTCCTTGGAACTGTTCTTCTCTTTGAAGATTTGTGTGAAGCTGCAATGCTTCCCCATTAAATGAGCATATCAGCTGTATGACAGTATATCCCAAAGTGCTATCAAATGTTTGTGAATATTATTTGGGGAGATAAAATATATTTTTCAAAAATTACAATGAAAAACTATATGTTTCAAGTTCCTTAAACTGTCAGAGAAAGGAGATAACCATTTCTGACTGGAGTCATGGAACAAAAATGCCAGAGATGAGAGAAAAATTATTTTGTGTCTAGTCCATCAGCTAACTTCTAGGCAAGCCAATATTTATAATAAAGTCTATTGGAAAATCTACTACCTCAATGCTACTACTTGAAAGAAAGACGTATTTTCTTTTTCAAGCAGAAAAAATGAATTGCTGGTCTGAAATTAGGAAGGTGTTTAATTTGTTCTTGTTGTCTTTCTATTTTTCAGTACTGGTTAGAAATTATGCAACTTATGTAGAATGATGCACTGTACCATAATAATGGGGAATGGTTACTCAGAGGATATTTCTCATTTGATTTTCCTTCTGTAGAGGTTTGTGTGAGTTTAAAATTTTTCATGTATCATTTTCTTTAAAACCTATTGGAGAATAAGGAAAAGCCAATGTTTATTGAGCGTGCTAATGAGTGAATGAATAGTTTTCTGTATGTGCTCTGTTGTATTCCTATTAAATGAAAGCACTGAAACAAATTAGAGCATTACCTAAAGTGTATATTAATAGATTCAGGCTTTTTAACGTACAAAAAGTCAATTAACATATCGAGACTTAGAGCAATGCCATAAAGGTAATTATAAAACTTCTGTGAAAGTCTTTTTTTTTTTTTTCCCAAGTCATTTAACTTCTATAGCTTGGAGATTTTATAGGAGAGGGTTTACGATGACAGTGCAGGAAGATCTCAAACTCACCTCTTGCCATGGATAGGACAAATCTCTAACTACGTATGGAATGATCCCCTCAGAAAGGGATTTGAAAACTGAATGAAGAGAGCTTCCACAACAAAGCGTGGAAGGATAGCATCAGGACAAGTAGGAGAGGCAGAGAGAGTCTCAGAAAAGGAAAAAAAAAAATCCCAGCCGTGGAAGCCACAAGTGGGAGAGATCAAGAGATACAGATATTTTCCTTGAAGAGTGAGAGATTCTGGCTCCACTGGGCACTCCAGCCCAGAAATCCTGCACAGGAAACTCGACCCCCTAAATACCTGGCCTTGAAAACCAACAAAGCCCATCTTCAGGAAATCATAGGATTGCAGTGGATGGACAAACTCCCTCTTTAGGAGCCCACACCCAGACTGACTTGACCCAAAACCATTATAGGGAATCCGACTCTTCTAGTCTTCCCATACTAGTTTTATTTCCTATGGGATATTTCAGTTGTATAGCTCACTTTAAAGTTTCTCTTGCTTCGCTTAGTTAAAATATATGTGTTCTAAACCTTTTATTTGCAGATTCATTGTCCAGGCTACTCTTTAAGACAAATAAGTAGAGCCTAGCTGTGATTTGTTATTAAAAATTTGATATCTAACGAGGAACTGCTGTGTAACTCTAAAGATATCAGAGGGTGAAGAATCAAAACAGGTGGCATCTAAAAATCAAAGTCTAGATACTTTGTTTTTCAAACCATATTTCTTCATTTTTATAATTGAGAGGATTGTTTAAATTAAAAAGATTTGATCTTATTATAGGGTGCTATTATTTTGATATTTTTTCAAACATGTAGAAAAATATAGAGAAAAAAACTGAAACACCTGTACTTTTCTTGCTAAACCTATTCTCTCCCATCCTCCAAATGGCAGCATTTGGTGTTTATTTTTCCCAGTAATCTTTTAACATTTTATTTTATGTTTAATTGGGTGATAATTGCTTTACAATATTGTGATGGTTTCTACCATACATCAACATGAATCTGCCATGAGAATACATATATTCCCTCCCTCTAAAAACACCCTCCCACCTGCTTCCCCATCCCACCCCTTAGGTTGTCACAGAGCACTAGCTTTTCCCAGTAATCTTTTCATACTTTATATTTATGTACTCATAAATAGTATGGTATTGTTTTGCATATTTAAGCTTTATTTAAATATTAGTGAATAAAATTTAAATATGTGCAGTAAAGCACTACTATTGCTTTTTCTGCTGAACCTACTCTTTTTGAGATTTATTCATCAATATGAAGCTCTAGTTTAATTTCTATATAATATTCTATATAGAGGAATGGACATCTATATTTCTACTTTTTATTTTTACAAATTCAGTTGCTACAAGAATTTCCCTAAGCTTGTGTGTGTGTGTGTTAGTTGCTCAGCTGTATCTGACTCTTTGTGACCCCATGGACTGTAGCCCGCCAGGCTCCTCTGTCCATGGAATTCTTCAGGCACGAAAACTGGAGTCTGTAGCCATTCCCTTCTCCAGGGGATCTTCCAACTGAGGGATCCAACCTGTGTCTCCAGCATTGCAGGCAGATTCTTTACCATCTGAGCAATCTGTAAACTTATAGAAGGGAAATGGACAAATCACATAAGCACAAAACTTCAAGTTTACCGAGTTCTAATGTTATAATTTGCACTGCTCCCTACAGGATTGCAGAGTGCTTATTGCTATACCAGCACTCAGTACTTTCTGAGAATTAATTTGTATTTATCTTTTGAGTATGAAGTTGTATCTTAGTGTTGTTTTAATTTGCATTTATTTGAGTAGTGTGAGCTTTGCATCTGCATATTTGCTCTTCATATTTTTAAAAGTATTCAATAAAAGTGTACTCATTAAAAAAGA
>SJYC01092159.1:0-18750 GCA_006408675.1 Madoqua kirkii | reverse complement strand
ACATATATATTTGGATTCATTATATATACATACATACACATATATATATATATGTATGTATGTATATATATTCCTTGAGTGGGCTTCCCTGGTGGCTCTGGGGTAAAGAATCTGCCTGCAATACAGGAGCTGCAGAAGACATGGGTTTGAGCCCTGGTTTGGAAAGCTCCCACCTGGCGGTGGGCATGGCAACCCACTCCAATAATCTTGCCTGGAGAATCCCATGGACAGAAGAACCTGGGAGTGCTACAGTCCAAGGGGTCGCAGAGTCAGATACGGCTGAAGCAACTAAGTACACATGCATGCAGCCATGCATTCCTTAATTGTGTTGATTTATTTAACAACTTGACTTTTTTGAATGGAAAATAGAGCCCTTTTGACTAATAATTCTCTTAGCACCATGTTCGATATTGTTATTTAAGGAATCTTAACAAGAATGAAACCAATACTACCTATTGTAATAAATAATCATGAAAATTACAAAACATTATATTTGAATCACGAGCAGGAATGTGGCTTAAGAAACGTATTTTTGTCTGGCTGGTAGTGCAACAGACCCAGAAGAAAAGGTGCAGGAGTTTTGCAGAGTCCCACTGCCCCAGGCTGTACAGAGCACCTTGCAGTTATTTCCTCTGAGATTTAAACTCAGTTAAGGCAGACCCACCAATCTGGTCTTATCTGAGGCCTGAGTTGTAGATTTGTTTCTTTTCAAGACTGCCTGTAGTAAATCTCAAAGAACATTTGTAAACAGGAGCACATAAATGTGATGTGTCCGGAGCCCTAGCATAACCTGGTTTATTACCCTTCTGTTGGTTTAATACAGCAGTAATAATGTGGCTGACATCTCACTATGCCGTCTTGTTCATGAGCCTCTGTCAACGTTCTGCTTCTGTCCTTTCTGAATTTGATGCCCTGGGGAAGCCAGATCCAGACAACATACTTTGTTATTTGTTGTTGTTGTCATTGTTTGAAGGTTGTTTTCCTAATTCTCTTTCTCCCTCCATCCCTCCTCTTCCCATTGTCTTTGTTTGTAATGTGATTTCATTTTATTTTACTTTGTTTTAGTTTTCTTTGTCCTTTTAAGATTCATCTACATTGAGGTTGCTGGGGTTTTTTGTTTTCTTGTTTGTTTGGTTTTTTTTTTTGGCTGGAGTGAAATTAGTGCTTGCATGCGTAGTGAGAAAACTTCTGTTGATTTCCAGAATAAAAGACTTAGTTCCATTTTCTTTTTTCATGACTTCTAGTTAAATTATTGGTTCTTCCTCAGGAGCAACTTCAAGGCTGCCATTTTCTGCCCTCCATACTTAACCACAGTTTTCTTCTTTTAATATCTTTGACTTTTCTTCTAAATTCTGGGAGAGCTTTCCATGTGCTCCAGTCCTTGGTTTTATTTTCTGCAGTGTAAATTCTGAACTATAAATTTCTACTCTTCAACATGGATTTTAAATCAGCTTTTGTATTTTGTAGTAATTTGAATATTCTTGAATTCATGCCTTAATTCACATAGCTCTGTTACATTGCATACTGTTGATTTTAATTTTTGCCTATTCTTTTTAGGCACTAGTGAGAATGCTGAACACTTCTAAACTTTCCTCCCGATTTCTATGTTAAATTATCTTCAGTGATTTATCTGCCCCTCTTTATTTCTTACAGACTAGTCTCCCTTTTGCTTCTTTGACAGAAGTTTATCAAAATACTTTTGCTTCTCTGTTTTTCTTTTATTCTTGTTCTTTAATATTTGATGTAGAAATGTATATCAGAGATATAACTTAGTTCTGGTTTTATCCAATCAACATAAACTGGCTTTCCACTCTGATTATATTTCCTGAGATTAAAAAAAATCATATTGATTAGCTGAGTGGCCCGGTAGGTTAGAACAAAGAATTTATGAAGACTGTAGATCTGGGTGTATATCTTTTCCCTTTATCTATTTAAGCAATTGCTTAAAAAGAAAAATGAAACCTGTTTTTATTTACACAGACCTATAAGCTTTAAGTAATATTTAGTTATATACAGAAGGTGCATTATTAATTTTTACTATTATTTCTCTAAAAGACAAAATATAATTATTAGATGTATCTTGTTTTAATATTATTTTTTAAATAGGTAGAGGGTTAGTTCATTATTTCTTTTGAACTTTGGTCCTATTGTATTTCCTTTTTGTGATTCTAACAAAATATACATGTCTATGCTTGAAGGAGGAGAAAGTTGTCAGCTGAATGGATATCTTTAGACATTTATCTGGTGGTAGATATTCACACTACACATTTTGTGTCAAAATTGAATATCCTGAGCAATCAATCTTATTTAACCAGGGGTATACTTTCTTGTGCACTTCCTTGATGGCCCAGTGAGTAAAGAATCCTCCTGAAATGTAGGAGACACAGAAGATGTGGGTTCAGTCCCTGGGTTGGAAAGATCCCTTGGAGGAGGAAATGGCAACCCACTTCAGTATTCTTGCCTGGAGAGCCCCCATGGATTGAAGAGCCTGGCAGAGTTTTGATAGATAAATTTGAGTTTTATATGCTTGTTGGTATGCTGGCCTCATCCTAAAGAGGTATTGTTGTTTGATTAATTTTTATTTTATGTGTCCAGGTTGTCTTAGATAGTGACCAATTATACTCTCATAAAACCACAACTTCATAAAGTAGTTACAGAAGAGCAGAACACACATAAAGACAGAGAGATAGATCACTTTTGTAACATTCTCTGTCAAGTATGTGCTATAGTTAATATTTCATTAAATCCAATTTTCATGAAGATTTTTATTTTATTTTTTTATACTTTATTCTACTTTACAATACTGTATTGGTTTTGCCATACATTGACATGAATCAGTCACAGGTGTACACGATCTCCCAATGCCGAAGCCCCCTCCCACCTCCCACCCCACACCATTTCCCCGGATCATCCCGTACACCAGCCCCAAGCATCCTGTAAGATGTTTATTTTTAAAAGAGTATCTAGTATTTATTTCCATCATGGCACACCAATAAAGTTTTCAGTACTAAGGGGAGACTAAAATGAGCTCTTATTCCACTTTGAGAAACAAGTTGAATATGTTTAGCTAGATGTACAGGTAGAATCAAACATATTCCATTACCAATGTCTCATTTTTTTTTTTTTACTTCTGCACCATTAGGGTCTAACAGACTTTGTTACTAAAAATGTGTGCACTAAATGAAGAAAAATAGGTTTTGATGTGAAAGTGATGGTAACATTTGAAAGAAGTGATCTGTCTTAAATTTGACAATAGCAAAAGAATGAGATAAAAGTGCTAACAGAAAATTTAAAAAATTCAAATTACAGACAAGTATAATCTCAAGGACAGAGGCTCAAAAAAGGAATGTAGCTTACGTGTGTGTCTGACTCTTTGCAACCCTGTGGACTGTAGCCCACCAGGCTCTTCTGTCCATGGGATTCTCCAGGCAAGAATACTAGAGTGTGTTTCCATTTCCTCCTCCAGGGGATCTTCCTGACCCGGGACTCGAACCCATGTCCCCTGTATTGGCAGGTGTATTCTTTACCCCAGAGCCACTTGGGAAGCCCATTCCTGATGGTAGAATAAGCAAATTCTGGAAAGCAACTTAACAAGACATTTTCTTAAAATGTAGAATTTGTGTATTTCCTTTGACTTAGAAATCCTGTTTCTAGAAAAATGAAGGAAGATAACTGTGGATTATGCGAAAGTATCACTAGAAAGAGAGTCACGGTGGAGCTGATTATGAGAGTTAAACGCCGTTCTCTTTTCGTTCCAGATAAATAGTGGTTACCATAAAGGGCTGTCAAACTTTAGATGAATTTTGAAACACAAAATTTCCTTAAATTTATTTTTTAATTGAAGGATATAGCTTTAGAGAATTTTGTTGTTTTCTGTCAAACCTCAACAGGTTTGACAGAATCAGCCATAGGTATAAATGTATCTCTTCCTTTTTGAACTTCCTTCCCATTTCCCTCTCTATCCCCCTCATTTAGGCTGATACAGAGCCCCTGTTTGGGTTTCCTGAGCCATATAGCAAATTGCCATTGGCCCTCTATTTCACATATGGAAGTGTAAGTTTCCATGTTACTCTTTCCATACCTCTCACCCTCTCCTCTCCTCTCCTCATGTCCATAAATCTATTTTCTCTCTGTTTTCCCATTGCTTCCCTGCAAATAAATTCTTCAGTGCCATTTTTTCTAGATTCTGTATATATGCATTAGAATATGATATTCAGCTTTCTCTTTCTGACTTATTTCACTCTATATAATAGGTTCTAGGTTTAGCCGCCTCATTAGAACTGACTCAAACCCATTCCTTTTTATGGCTGAGTAATATTCCATTGTGTATATGTACCACAACTTCTTTATTTATTCATCTGTTGATGGACATCTAGGTTTGCTTCCATGCTACTGAAAATAGTGCTGCAGTGAATAATGGGATACAGGTGTCTGTTTCAATTTTGGTTTCCTCGGGGTATATGCGTAGGAGTGGGTCTGCTGGGTTGTGTGGTGGTTTTATTACTAGTTTTTAAGGAATCTTCATACCGTCTTCCACACTGACTGTATCAGTTTATGTTCCTGCCAAAAGTGCAAGAGCATTCCCTTTTCTCCGTATCCTCTCCAGCATTTATTGTTAGTAGACGTTTTGAAGATGGCCATTCTGACCAGTGTGTGGTGATATCTCATTGTAATTTTGACTTGCATTTCTCTAATAATGAGTGATATTGAGCATCTTTTCATGTGTTTGTTAGCCATCTGTTTGTCTTCTTTGGAGAAATGTCTGTTTAGGTCTTTTTCACACTTTTTTGATTGGGTTGCTTGTTTTTCTGATATTAAGTTGTATGAGCTGCTTGTATATTTTGGAAATTAATCCTTTGTCAGTTGTGTCATTTGCTATTATTTTCTCCCATTCTTAGGGTTGTCTTTTCACCTTGCTTATAGTTTATTTTGCTATGCAAAAGCTTTTAACTTTAATCAGGTCCCACATGTTGACTTTTGTCTTTATTTCCATTACTCTAGGAGGTGGGTCATAGAAGATCTTACTTTGATTTATGTCATCTGCCTATGTTTCTGTCTAAGAGTTTTATAGTTTCCGGACTTATATTTAGGTCTTTAATCCATTTTGAGTTTATCTTTGTGTATTGTGTTAGGAAGTGTTCTAATTTCATTCTTTTACATGTAGCTGTCCAGTTTTCCCAGCACCATATATTGAAGAGGCTATCTTTGCCGCATTGTATATTCTTGCCTTCTTTGTCAAAAATAAGGTACCCATAGGTGCTTGAGTTCATTTCTGGGCTTTCTATTTTGTTCCATTGGTCTATATTTCTATTTTTGTGGCAGTACCATATTGTCTTGATGACTGTAGCTTTGTAGTATAATCTGAAATCAGGAAGGTTGATTCCTCCAATTCTATTCTTCTTTCTCAAGACTGCTTTGGCTATTTGAGGTCTTTTGTGTTTCCATATGAATTTTGATTATTTTTGCTCTAGTTCTGTGAAAAATGCCATTGGCAATGATAGGGATCACATCAAATCTATAGATTGTATTTGCTGGTATAGTCATTTTCACACTATTGATTCTTCCTACTCAGGAACATGTAATATTTCCCCATCTGTATATGTCATCTTTGATTTCTTTCATCAGTGTCTTATAATTTTCTGTGTATAGTTCTTTTGTCACCTAGCTGCTGCTACTGCTAAGCCACTTCAGTCGTGTCCGACTCTGTGTGACCCCATAGACGGCAGCCCATGAGGCTCCCCTATCCCTGGGATTCTCCAGGCAAGAACACTGGAGTGGGTTGCCATTTCCTCTCCAATGCATGAAAGTGAAAAGTGAAAGTGAAGTCGCTCAGTCGTGTCCGACTCTTAGCGACCCCATGGACTGTGGCCCACCAGGCTCCTCCATCCATGGGATTTTCTAGGCAAGAGTGCTGGAATGGAGTGCCATTGCCTTCTCCATTTGTCTCCTTAGATGAGTTTATTCCAAGATATTTAATTCTTTTTGTTGCAGTGGTGAATGGAATTGATTCCTTCATTTCTCTGATTTTTCATTGTTTTATATAGAAGTGCAAGTGATTTCTGTGTATTGATTTCGTATCCTGCAACTTTGCTAAATTCACTGATTAGCTCTAGTAATTGTATGATACTATCTTTAGGGTTTTCTATGTACATCATGTCATCTGCAAACAGTGAGAACTTTACTTCTTTTCTGATCTGGATTCCTTTTATTTCTTTTTCTTTTCTGATTGCTGTAGTGAGGACTTCCAAAACTATGTTGAGTAATAGTGGGAAAAGCGGACACTCTTGTCTTGTTCCTGATCTTAGGGGAAATGTTTTCAGTTTTTCACTGTTGAGACTGTTTGCTGTAGGCTTATCGTATATCACCTTTACTAAGTTGAGGTAGGTTCCTTCTATGCCTATTTTTTGAAGAGTTTTAATCATAAATGAGTGCTGAATTTTGTCAAAGGCTTTTTCTGCAACTACTGAGATGTTCATATGTTTTTTTATCTTTCAATTTGTTAATATGATGTATCACATTGATCGATTTGCATATATTGAAGAATTCTTGCACCCCTGGAATAAACCCAGCTTGATCATGGTGTGTGAGCTTTTTGATGTGCTGCTGAATTCTGTTTGCTAAAATTTTTTTGAGGATTTTTGCACCTATATTCATCAGTGATATTGGCCTATAGTTTTCTTTTTTTGTGTTTTCTTTTTCTGGTTTTGGTATCAGAGTGATAGTGGCCTCATAGAATGAGTTTGGAAGTGTTCCTTCCTCTGCAATTTTTTGAAAAAGTTTCAGAAGGATAGGCATTAGCTCTTCTGTAAATGCTTGATAAAATTCTCCTGTGGTCCTGGGCTTTTGTTTTCTGGGAGATTTTTTTAATCACAGCTTCAATTTCAGAGCTTGTAATTGGATTGCTCAAAATCTCTATTTATTCCTGGTTCAGTCTTGGAAGATTGAACTTTTCTAAAAATCTGTCCATTTCTTCCAGGTTATCCATTTTATTGCCATATCTTTGTTCATAGTAGTCTCTTATAATCCTTTCTATTTCTGCATTGTCTGTTGTAACCTTTCCTTTTTCATTTCTAATTTTGTTGATTTGATTCTTCTCACTTTTTCCTTGATGAATCTGGCTAAAAGTTTGTCAGTCTTGTTTATCTTCTCAAAGAACCAGCTTTTAGTTTTATTAATCCTTACTAGTGTTTCTTTCATTTCTTTATCATTTATTTTTGCTTGGATCTTTATGATTTCTTTACTTCTACTAAATTTGGGCCTTTTTTGTTCTTTTTCCAGTTGTTTTAGGTGTAAAGTTAGGTTATCTGTTCAATGTTATTTTTGTTTCTTGAGGTAGAATTGTATTGCTATAAACTTCCCTCTTAGAACTGCTTTTGCTGCATCCCACAGGTTTTGAGTTGTGTTTTTATTGTCATTCATTTCTAGAAATTTTTTGATTTCCCTTTTGATTTCTTCAGTAATCTGTTGGTTGTTTAGAAACATATTGTTTAATCTCCATGTGTTTGTGTTTCTTACAGGTTTTGTTTCCCTTGTAATTGATATCTAGTCTCATTGCGTTGTGGTCAGATAAGATGCTTGATATGATTTCAGTTTTCTTAAATTGACTGAGGTTAAGATTTGTGACCCAAGATGTGGTCTATCCTGGAGAATGTTCCATGTGCACTTGAGAAGAAGTTGTATTCTACATTTGGATGGAATGTCCTGAGGATACCAATGAGATCCATCTCATCTAATGTATCATCTGAGACTTGTGTTTCCTTATTAATTTTCTGTTTTGATGATCTGTCCATTGGTGTAAGTGGGGTGTTAAAGTCTCTTACTATTATTGTGTTACTGTCAGTCTCTCCTTTTATGTCTGTTAGTGTTTGTCTTTTGTATTGAGGTGCTCCTATGTTGGATGCATAGATATTTACAATTGCTATGTCTTTCTCTTGGATTGATCCCTTGACCATTATATAGAATCCTTCCTTGTCTCTTGTGATAGTCTTTATTCTATGCTCTATTTTGTCTGATACGAGTATTGCTACTCCAGGTTTCTTCTGCTTCCCATTTGCATGGAATGTATTTTTCCATTGTCTCACCTTCAGTCTGTATGTGTCTTTAGGTCTAAAGTGGGTTTCTTTTAGACAGCACGTATATGGGTCTTGTTTTTGTATCCATTCAGCCAATCTGTGTCTTTTGGTTGTAGCATTTAATCCATTTACATTTAAAGTAATTATTGATTCGTATACTCCTATTGCCATTTTCTTAATTGTTTGGAGTTTGTTTTTGTAGGTCTTTCTCTTCTCTTTAACTTCCTGACTATATAAGTTCCTTTAACATTTGTTATAAAACTGGTTTGGTGGTAATGAGTTCTCTTAACTTTTGATTGTCTGTAGAGCTTTGGATTTCTCCTTTGATTTTGTGTGATATACTTGCTGGGTAGAATAATCTTGGTTGTAGGTTTTCCCCTTTCAGTACTTTAAATATATCCTGCCATTCCCTTCTGGCCCGCAGAGTTTCTGCTTAAACATCAGCTGTTAAACGTATGGGATTTCCCTTGTATGATACTTGTCTCTTCTCCCTTGCTGTTTTCAATATTCTTTCTGTTTAATCTCTATTAGTTTGATTAGTATGTGTCTTGGCATGTTTCTCCTTGGGTTTATCCTGTATGGGGCTCTTTGTGCCTCTTGGACTTGATTGACTATTTCCTTTTCCATATTAGGGAAATTTTCAACTATGATCTCTTCAAAAATTTTCTCACACCCTTTCTTTTACTTTTCTTCTTTTGGGACCTCCATAATTCAAATGTTGTTGCATTTGATGTTGTCCCAGAGGTCTCTGAGACTATCATCAGTTCTTTTCATTGTTTTTATTTTATTCTGTTCTTCAGAAGTTATTTCCACCATTTTATCTTCCAACTCACTGATTCTTTCTTCTGCTTCAGATATTCTGCTATTGATTCCTTCTAGAGTATTATTAATTTCTGTAATTGTGTTATTTGTCTTTATATGTTTATTCTTTAATTTCTCTAGGTCTTTGTTAATTGATTCTTGCATTTTGTCCATTCTGTTTTCAAAGTTTTTGATCATCCTTTCTCTCATTATTCTGAATTCTTTTTCAGGTAGTTTGCCTATTTCCACTTCATCTATTTGGACTTCTGTGTTTCTAGTTTGTTCCTTCATTTGTGCATTATTTCTCTGCCTTTTAATTTTTTTGAAAAACTTATTGTGTTTGAGATCTTCTTTTCCCAAGCTTCAAGGTTAACTTCTTTCTTCCTTTTGGTTTCTGCCCACCTCAGGTTGTGCAGTGGTCTGTGTAATCTTCAGATTGGGTGACATGCTAATTTCTTTGTTTATTTTTCCTCTGATGGTGGTAATCCTGTCTGACTGAAATGATGATTGGGTTTGTATGTTTGTTTTGTTTGTTGTTTTGGATGAGGCATCCTGTACAGGGTTCTCCTGGTGGTTGGGTGATGCCGGTCTTATATTCAAGTGGTTTCTTTTGTGTGAGTTCTCACTATTTGGTACTGCCTAGGGTTAGTTCTCTGGTCGTCTAGGGTCTTGGAGTGAGTACTCCCACTCCAAAGGCTCAGGGCTTGATCTCTCATCAGGAACAAAGATCCCACAAGTAGTTTGTTATAGTACTAAGTGAGATTAAAACACATATCCAAAAATGAGAAACTAAAGGTGAACCCCAAACTAATGGCAGTTACAAACTCAGGCAACTAATGATTAAAATAGTGGAATATACACATACACATCCATAAGCAAAATCAAAACAGTCCAACAAAAATAAAGTACAATAGACTGACCTGGTGAACAAAGGAAACCAAAATTTATATCTACCATTTATGAATAAAACCAACTAAAGCACAAGCTGGAAAACAATGAGAAACTAAAGGTGAACCCCAAACTAATGGCAGTTACAAAATCAGGCAAATAATGATTAAAATAGTGGAATATACACATACACATCGGTAAGCAAAATCAAAACAGTCCAACAAAAATAAAGTACAATAGACTGACTTGGTGAACAAAGGAAACCAAAAATTATATCTAGCATTTATGAGCAAAACCAACTAAAGCACAAGCTGGAAAACAAAACTAAAGCCAGATGCCAACTGGGGAACAAAGCAATGAAAACAAAACTAACATATATGTTGAGAGGAAAGGAAAGAAAGAAATAATAGATATGCAACGTTAAATAGAGATAGATAAAGAAGATTTATAGACATTAAAGGTTAACTGCAAGGTGAAAAGTTCAGTAGGAAAAGCAAACAAAGGAATAAATGTAGAAAAAATAATAATAGGTTTTTAAAAATTAAAAAAAGACAAAGAAAACAAAAAGAAAACTCCACAGAACTACAAAAGCCCAATGTAGAGCTAGAGGTTTATAACAACAATAAAAAGTGTGATTTAAAAAAAAAGAAGAAGAAAAAACTCAAAGGTTTAATTAGATTTCATAGTGCCAATGAAATTGACAACTACAGTGGGGGGCAGGGGTGGGGAGAGGAAAAAAGAAAAGAAAAAAAGAAATAGAAAAATACAAGAGAAACTGTAGAATAAGTCAAAACATAAGAATAATAAATGTTTTCCTTTAGTCACTGCTGTCAGGATCCTTTCCCTCTCTGGGAGTTATAGTCCTTCTCACCTCCCTAGGATGCCCTCCAACACTGTGCTACTCTGGACCTGCTGTGGGGGCAACTGAGATTCTAATCTGGTCCTACTCCTGGGTGTTCTTGCCTCCAATGTCCACAGCCATGAGAACTAGTGCATTTTATTTTGTGGGAGCTCTCAATGTCCTTTAATATAGTCTGCAGACACAGAGGCTATCTAGTTGATCATGTGGATTTAATCTGCAGCTTGTACAACTGGTGGAAAGGTTTTAGTTCTTCTTCCTTAGCCACACTGCCCCTGGGTTTTAATTGTGGTTTTATTTCCACCTCTGCATGTGAGCCTTTCACTGGGGTTTGCTCCGAGGCTTCCCTGGAGAACTTGGGTTTGCCCAAGTGTGGGTCAGGTGCAGAGGTGGTGCAGCTGCTTGGGTCACAGGGGTTCTGGCAGCACCAGGTACTCAGGGGAGTTGGCAGCTAGGTAAGCAGGATATATAGTGCTCTTGAAGAGTATGGCAACCAGTATTGGCCAATACACTCCAGCATTGCCTGGAGAATCCCCCTGACAGAGAAGCGTGGCAGGCCACAGTTCACAGGGTTGCAAAGAGTTGGACACGACTGAAATAATCCTGCATGCATAGACTCAGGACTTTTTTTTTTTTGCCTGTGGCAGGTCTGCCCCAGTGAGGACTGAGCATGAAGTTGGTGCAGCTGCTTGCATTGCAGGTACCCTGGAAGTGTGAAGGACACAAACTGCCTGGATTGTTGGAGCTATGGCCCTATCAAAATTTTTTTCGAGCCTCTGGTAGTTGTCGATCAGAAGGCCTTTTTGGCTAGTCTTTTTCTCTAGCTCTGCCTGTTCAGGCACTTAGAGGGCTCCCTTACCTGGGGTCCTTCTCTATTGTTCCATGTTAGGCAAATACAGGGCCCCCCTGGCTGGGGTCCTACTGTATAGATCAGTGCATCAGGCATTTAAAGGGGCACCCTGAGTGGGGTCTTACTCTGTAGTTCTGTGTGTCAGGTGCTTAATGGGCCAGCAGCTCCGTTGTTCAGCTGCCAGTGCTGGCGTGTGGGGAGACAGAGGCTATGGTGATGGCTCCACTCGCTACCTGTGACTCGGCAGTGTCACCTTGCTCCCGTGGCTGCCTGGCCTTCATCTACAGGCATTTCCCTCCCTCATGTCCCCTTGGTCCATCTCTCTGCAGTCAACAGCAGCCCTCACCCTCGGATTGCTCCACAATCTCTGAACTCCAGCTCCAAGCTGCTGCGCCTTCTAGAGGACCTGTGTCCCCGTCTGGAGTGCGCATGACTGCAGTAAGAACTTCCTGATTTTCATTCGATTTAGGCTGCCACAGATCAGCTGTTTCATTCTCAGCCTTAAATGTTTCTCCTCTGACATAGACAGTTGCCCCAATATGAGGATCAGAGCCCTGCTTCAGTTCTCTCACCTACCAAAGGCAGGTCCAGGCCTAGTAACACTGCTGTTTCTCCCCCTAGTTCCTTCATCCTACCGAGCTGTGTGTGGTTCTATATATTCTTTTCTGCTGGTCAGATACCCCTGTGTACTCTCAACTGGTGTTCTGCATGCACTCCAGAAATGTTTTAAGTTGCATGTTCTATTATCAAATAAGTAAAATATGGATTAGGAAATCTTCCTAGTTGTAAAATACCTTGATGCTGGGAAAGACTGAGGGCAAGAGGAGAAGGGGGTGAGAGAGGATGAGAAGGTTTGATGGCATCACTGACTCAATGGACATGCGTTTGGGCAAACTCCAGGAGATAGTGAAGGACAGGAAAGCCTGGTGTGCTGCAGTCCATGGGGTAACAAACAGCCGGACACAACTTAGTGACTGGACAACAACAACAACTTAATTCTCCTAACTTTGCTTTAAAAATCAATCTGACTTCATAGCTAATAGAATTCTTAGAGCAAATGTTAGAAATCGTGTCTACTTACCAATATTTTGGGGTACTCTTATTCTCACTGAGAGAGGAGAGATTACACACAGCTATATTTTTCCTGTGTCTTATTGTATTTCACCATTTTGATGTTTAGAACCCCCCTAAACCAAGGCTTTTGGATGAGTTATTTCAGATGTATGGTTTAGTTCCAGTGAAACACCTTTACAGTTGAGATAATGAATCAGTTGATGTAAGGTTGCAATGAAAGTGAAGAAATCAAAAACTTCCTTAAAATGAAGATTGTTACATTTTATTTCACTGAGGAAATGAACTGTCATTAAGTGCAGCTGTCCATCTGCACAGGTACTTGTAGACAGACACATCTACCAGTGTCCCAAAGGTGTTCATTGTCACTTCAGGACATTGTAGACTTGACTTCCAATGTCCTTTACAGAAATTATACTTCTTAAACTCAGAAAGCCACCCTTCAGATACAGTTCTCAAAATGAAAAGTGTATTGGATGGCCAGCTTTGGAATAAAATGACTTTGTGCTGGTGCTATTCACTAAAAATTCCTTTTAAAGTATATTCATTGCTGGGCTACAGACCTCTACAGCATCCGAGTATATAACTCATTAATACTGGTAATGGCAGCCTAACTCTAATTTGCCTCAGTTTGTAGACAAAGTTAAAATTATGCTTTGGTTTCCCCAGGAGTAATACAATTTCTCAGGTGTCTGAGATTTCAGAAGTGTAGCCTAAGAAGGATTGTTGAACAGCTTTAAGCAAAATGAGGTGTTCTTTCCCTCCGGTGAAAGCTACTGCTAGTTTTCAACTGGGAGCTGGAACCATGAAATGAGGACTTCTTAGTGGCAAATTGCACACTGAGGCAGTCAGTTTTTATGATTTTTTTTCTTTATAGCTTCACCATCCCAGCCAGTAAACAAAATCTTGGCAAATTAAGCAAGCCTAGGGGCGGGAATGAGGAGAAGGATTGGAGGTTTTGAAAGGAATCTACAAGCCCAAGTTGGTGGAACTTCAAGCAAATGGGTGTTAAAATCAGGCATTTTAACCTAACTTGAGTCAGCAATGTTAAAGCATGTTACCCGCCTACTCCATTTACGTGGAATAGAGTGTATCATTTGAAAACAGGCTTCACTGACCCAAGGAAAGATAATCACAACTGAAGACGCCCTGGAGGAAGAAATGGCAACCCACTCTAGTATTCTTGCCTGGGAAATCCCATGACAGAGGCGCCTGGTGGGCTACAGTCCACGAGGTCGCAAGCATTGTACATGAGTTAGAGACTAAACCACTACCACCACCAAAACCTCCAGGCTCCTAAAGAGAGCGTCATGGTTTATTGGCAGCATTTTACAACTTTCGCTCCCTTTTTTCATGGGTTTATCCATCCTTTGAATAGTTCATTTTCATTGTTTCTGATGTATAAATATTCTGTTCTTACCACCCTAAATAATCCATGCTCCTCTGTTGAGATGCATTATTTGAAACGAATGATTCTCAATGTTGCATTTAAAGTTAATCATGTAGGTTTTGAATTAACCAGATCATTTTTTCACTCCTCAGCAAATTTGATCATAAGCAAGCCATTTTAGCTTAGAGATTCGAATCTGTCACCTTTAAAATAGGAGCGATGTGATCAGACCTATGTTGCTCACAGTGTGAAGATCAGTTATATCAGGTCTATGAACACTGTGAAGTGTGGTACAAATACTGCATGTTGATATTTGTAAGCACTGCAGATTTTTCCTTTGAAAACCTGTTTGAAACTGACAGCTATCTTGCCCTGGAAATGAACAAATGTGAACCACACGGCATGCCCCTGATTCCAGGAAGCGTGCTGTGGAAAGAGCTTAAAGTTGGGGTCACAGTGGATCCAAATGTTAGCCAGGCTAGGGAGCCCCAAGTCCTTTATTCAGCTATTCTGAGCTTCAGTGGAATTTTGATTTGTAAGAGTAGATAAAACCTTAGGACTGGTGAATGTCAACCCTGTACTGTGCTGGTTGCTCAGTCATGTCCAACTCTTTGTGACCTCATGGACTGTAGCCTGCCAGGCTCCTCTGTCCATGGAATTTTCCAGGCAAGAATACTGGAGTGGGTTGCCAATTTCTTCTCAAATCTGTATCTATAAAACACAATATGATAACCCTGCACAAAGACCTACATTTTATGCAGATAAAGCTTTCTAAACTTCTTCCATGAAGTTCTCTCATTAGAATACTTGAGTATATAAACATAAGTTTTGATGAGAAGGTTAATGTAATGGAAAATTAACAATAGAGTAAAAACACATTTTGCTACCTAATTAGCATCTAATTAGGACTAAATTTTCATTTCTATTATGAAAAAACTGTTGATTGCTGAGAACATGCACAGTCTTCTTTTTTAAAAAAATTCTCCTTTGTCTCTTTGACTCTTTCTCTCTCTCAAACAGATACACACACGCACACAAGAAAGCATAGTTTCATACACATGATACAACTTTTTCCCTATCTCTTATTCTTCCCTGAAAACAAGCCTTCCAAATTCCTTATTTAGGGTTTTAAAAATTATCAAAGGCTTGCTGCTGTTGTTAAGTCGCTTCAGTCGTGTCCGACTCTTTGCGACGCCGTAGACAGCAGCCCACCAGGCTCCCCCATCCCTGGGATTCTCCAGGCAAGAACACTGGAGTGGGTTGCCATTTCCTTCTCCAATGCAGGGAAGTGAAAAGTGAAAGTGAAGTCGCTCAGTCATGTCCGACTCTGTGCGACCCCATGGACTGCAGCCTACCAGGCTCCTCCACCCATGAGAATTTCCAGGCAAGAGTATCAAAGGCTTATTTCTCTTCTAAATGCTTTGTTTCTCAGAACTGTTTTCAATCTAACATGTTTCTTTTAAGTATTTTGTTCTGTTATGAAGAACACTGTAGTTGTTTTCAATGGACTCTGCACATACACATGCAGCTTTAGGAGTCAGAAAAGAGACTGCTGGAATGGTGACCATTTTCCAGCACATGATGGATATTAATGTGCCATTCTATGTTACTGCATATAGAGTAGAGAATATGCAGTGATGAACTCTGAATGTAACATGGATAGAAATAACCTGTATTTCCTTTGGCACAGCTTCTCCACCAGGAATTCTTATTGGTTATCTCCTCGAGGTCACATTCCTACAATACAGTTGAGGGTAACAGGACCCAGGCAGGTCTCATTGGTTGATAGAACTAGGTCTTGAGTCTCTGTGTACCTCCAGCCATTATATCTCAGTGTCTGAGGCAGCTAACTATATTTAGGGACAACTGTTTGCAGCAAAGATTGTTAAATAGCAAAATTGTTTGGTGAAGGAGCTTGATAACTGGTATGTTAACATAGTTTAAAAACATGACAAAACATTTTTGTTTGAAATGGCTTAGGTAGACTTCTGACAGAAGAAGAAAAAATAGATGCTGTAGCCTTTAATCTGAGCCAGGATGTCATGAGAAGATTTTTAAATCAATAAAAATTTTTCACTTTCAAAAGATAAATGAACTCACTTGCATGCCTCAACAAGATAACCAAGATGATGACTTGGACTTCTTTTGGACTTGGACCACTTTTTGCCATAAGTGAATTGTTCCTCTTAGTTACCACTTTCATATGATGAACTTTTCCATCTCTTTATCCAGCCAAATGGCAATGGGGATATGGGCTAGAGCATTCTAGGGGTATCCACCTCTTCTGGCTTATCAAAAGATAAGACCCTCACAACCCAACCAATGAGGCAGAATTCCACAATGGTGGCCCTGAATAGGGCTGGCAGCTCCCTTGCTGGTCTCAGGAGAGCCTTGTTACAAGAAGCAAGTAGGAGTAACCGTGTCAACTCTGGGAGACAAGCAGTCTTTCAGTACCAACCCCCGAGTTCCCAAACTTGAGTAATTTCTGTTTAACATTCATGTGAGATAAAGTGAGGGCGAAACAAAGGAAAAGCTCCTTCAATTATTTTAAAACATTATAGTAAAAGCCTTGGTTTCAGCTGCTCCTAAAAATGTGGGCACTTAAAGCTGATCACAACAGGTGAGCTCAATCAAACGTTCATGTGTGAAATACAAGCTCAGTTGTAAGCCATTCTGAAGAACTATTATGCCAATAAAAAGCAAATGGTAATGGATTTTTTTTTCCTTAAGGCACAAATAGGGACTTTGTAATTTACTTCTTATGGGGCCTATTGAAAAAAAATCCAATGTGATCTCCTTTCGAGGTTCTCTGTTTTTAAAAATATCAATTACTTGGTTTTGTAATTAAAACATAAATTATGTATGCTTTATTCCATGTTACATTCTCTAGAATCATAAAGGTGAATAAAGCACTATTTTCATACTTTGCAAGACCCTTTATTGTTTCTGAATGTTTGGCACTTGAGTTTACTTTTTCTTCCCCTTGGCATTGACAATTTTTCCTGTAGTTAAAATTTCTACTTACTTTTTCTTTCTAGGAGAACCTTTAGGAATGCTGAAATCCATTTTCTCCCCATTCACCAAGACATTTTTATCTTGCCAATCAAATTCAGGCTGAAATTTTACTCCTTCTCTGCCTGAAACTTCAAGCATGTATGTAACCACTTTATTGGAGGATGCCCTGCTATTGTTTCCTTCATTGCCCCTAGGAGTCAAACATCTAATCCTTTCGGTTTACAAAGTGTTGTTTGACTAGGATGGCGCTTTATTTTTAGTAAAGGAAAAATACTTCATAAATTAGGTAGAACAAGGAAATGAGGTGTTGTTTAGTAATATGAAGGTACGTTGTTTTCCATGCCTGCCCTAAAGTAAGTGACATGAACATTTATATAAAGAGCTAAATTAAATGAGCTCACTCCAGTCAAGGTCTCTGATGGAAGAGAGAGAATTTGATCCACAGCGAAGACTAGAAAGAACCCAGTCTCCTGGCTCCAGGCTCGGTGTTCTCTCCAAGCTATAATAGTTGGTTAGTATCCACAAGTAAGTACATGCTCATGAGTTCTCCCCTAGACATGAATATTTTAATAATATTTTTACCAATCTGCATGTGCAGACTGATCACTCCCACTTCTAACTTCTGGTTAAACTCCATCAATATTCAGTTGAGTTCCTTTGTTAAGGAAGACAGGGGAATTGGAGACCCCTCCTGGTCCAAATGGTGAAGAATAGTCCTTTATTTCTTGGGACTATCCTGCATTTGGCCTTCCCCAGTGGCTCAGTGTAAAAAAATCCACCTGCCAAGGCTGGAGACATTGGTTCAATCTCTGGGTTGGGAAGATCCCCAGGAGAAGGAAATGGCAACTGACTCCAGTATTCTTACCTGAAGAATCCCCTGGACAGAGGAGCCTGAAGGGCTACAGTCCATGGGGTTGCAAAAGAGTTGGGACACAACTTGGCAACTAAACAGAAACAATATACAAAACACTGTCAAACACATGTTCTATGTAGTAATTGCACTTACAATTTCCAGAAGGTCTCTTACAACAAACTACAATGATATTACATATCTATAGATCTTTGCTTGTACTTTGACACTGGCATCCCATTCAGAAAAGACCCATTCTTTCATGGAGGTCACAGATGAATAGAGACCACATTTTGCTCATCATCACCTTTGTTCCTCTTCAGAATGATTGTACCTCCAATTTGGAGGGGAAAAATGCACAAACCTGTCTGCTGTGATTATATCTCCCAGTTTGGCACCTGTTTTGGTGCTGCTATGGCACTCTGGGAAAGTCACTTAGCCACATTCTGTATCTGTAAAATGAAGGCATCAGGCTAGGTTAAATCTCCGCTGATTTTCATTCTAAAATGCCACATGACTATAGTAAGATTAGCAGTAGTTATAATTTTAGGCATACTGTTCCATGTACTTTTCTGTCTTATCTTGAAAAAGGAGAAGCAAAACTCTGCTTATGGTTTCTTGTTGCCTAGGTAAATATCTGGCAACAAAAAGATTTCTCTTTTATATAAATAAAAGTTACTTTCCTAGTATTCTGCCATTTGGCCTGCTGTTTTTAGCCTAGGTAAATTTAACCCATATTATGGCCTTGCTATTTAATGATATCCTGGAGTATCAGAAAAAAATTGTTGTCTTATCATAGAACACTAAAAATTCTTAAAAATATTTAATAATTTCTCCAAACATTGCTTTTAAATTGTTATAGACCTTCATTTACTAATGTCAGACTAAAAGAATATGTAATATAATTTCTATGAATCAGCATTTACATTATAAATGTCATTGTGAAAGTTTTAC
>SJYC01092158.1:0-28757 GCA_006408675.1 Madoqua kirkii | reverse complement strand
ATTAATGTATTTAGGACCCCTAAAAAGTGTTTTTTTCCAGGTTAAATAATTTATATTGATCATTTTTTACATATAAAACCTGCTAGGTTGCTTCATCTTTGTTCACTCATAAATAATAGCCATCTTCAGTTTAATAGTTGAACGTTATATATGGGGTATGCATTTATTTCATAATTTTGAAAAGAAAATCTAAGAAACATATTCATAATGTTTGATTATTGTCTGTTCACATCCAACAAAGTAATATGAGGCTGCCAAAAAACCCTCAGTACTTGAGGAAAATCTTTGTGCCCAAGTGGACTAATTGTGTGCTTAGTTGCTCAGTTATGTCTGACTCTTTGCAGCACCATGAATGGTAGCCTGCCAGGCTCCTCCATCCATGGGATTCTCCAGGCAAGAACACTAGAGTTGGTTGCCATTAATTGCAGTTCACACCTAATTAGCTACTTTTATCAAATTATCTTGCACACCAAGTTCTACTTCAGGCACTTTACAATCATTATCTAAATTAATTTTTTAAAACAGCCATCAAGGTTGCATTATCCTAATTTTAAAACAAAGACATCAGAGCTCAGTGAGTTTGCACAACTTCCCTAAGTATCTTGTCTGCAAATGGAGATTTAAACCGATCTGTCTGCTGTCTATTACGCTAAGCATGCTGCAGGGCAGAAGACATGCCATCCCTTTTCCACTGTCTGGTCCTTCCAGTTGTAAGGAAATATCTAGTCAACCAAAAACTCTGTGGTCAAGGGAGAAGTTGAGTTATCATCTTTCTTGATGGGCAGGACTAGTGCCTTGTCCTCCTAAGCAGAAACTTTTCTGATGGAACTCAAAACAGAACTAGAGCAGGTATGGCCAACACTGGTCTCCTCTGCTTAGCTGCAGTAGGGAAACTGCCAAGGAGAGATACTCTGCCTAAAGGGTTCTAGCCAGTGGGGATGGAGGTTGCTATGCAGAAACTGGACACTCAAAAACCCTCAACCAGAGCACAGTTTCATCCACAGAAGAATCATATCCAGAATCTCACAGCAGGCCTAAGTCCTGCACCTGAACTCCTCACCTACACCCAGCAAAGAAGCAGGGCCCCCAGACTGCAAGCTGTCACCTGGAGTTTGATTCCTTTTCCTGTGCAGAAGAGAAGCAGGGAGAAATAAAATGTCTTTCCTGGGACTTCACTGAGAAGAGGTACTAGTAGAGATTATTTCTGTAGCAAGAAGGCCTGGCAATGGAGAACCTGTCTGGCTATTCCTGGGCAGCCACAGCTGTGCTGAACTGAGGGATGCTCTGGGTGGCTCTCTTTTTAGTGTATAGAAAGGGCTTAATATCACTGGATGATGATCTCATTCCTCTTCCTGACATCTTACAATAAATGTATTGGCAGACAAGAGAAATCAGAATAAATTTGTATAGCATACCTGCTTCTGAGGTGATGCAGTGGTAACGAATCTGCCTGTCAATGCAGGAGACATAGGAGACCAAGGTTCGATCTCAGGTCAGGAAGATCCCCTGGAGGCAGGCATGGCAACCCACTCCAGTATTTTTGCCTGGATAATCCTCCGGACAGAGGAGCCTGGCAGGCTACAGTCCGTGGGGCTGCAAAGAGTTGGACACAGCTAAATGACTGGGCACACAGTGTATCTGTATATAGGAATGTTGTACAGATGGAGATCAAGGAAAAAATATGCAAAGAAAGCAGAATAACTATTTATTATTTGGTTCCCGATATAGTTTAGTGGTTGAGAGGAATGCAATTAAGTTTCCAGGCTGCGTGAGTATCATTTATTTTACAGTAGCAGTAATGGCTTATCTTAGATAATGTTATTTTGCCTAGTTTTTTTGAGAATAATGGAATTCAGTTCAGTCTAAGGAAAGGCTGACTTGCACCTGCAGAAATAGCCAGCCTGGAAGCCACAGTTGTCTGTGCCAGTGCATGCGTCTTTTTCTCTTGGCACCATTGAAAGTTTCCCGGGTTACTCTGGGGAGGCAGCGTCTCTGTTAAAGCCTTAAGGTTCAAGGGGGTGGCTTTGTTTAAAACATTCCTTAGAAGGAACTTAAAGGAAGTAACACTAACTTTGTTGATGGAAATAATGATCAAATTCAGGGTGTGGAATAAAAAGTCAAAACTAGGCAACAACATTAAATGAGGATGAACACTGAGGTTACACCTTGAGATGAATAGATGAAAGATGAGAAACAAAAGAGAAGTCAGCCTTTAATATGCAGAAAGGTAATTTGGACACAATGAAGGGAGAAAAGATACAATGAAATGGAACAAAATAGGAAAATTAAGAAATCTTAAGGATAAGAAGTGAACTGTCTGTAAATATGACTTTAAAACAGGCTTTAGTGAAAATAAATGATAAAAATAAGATCAAGTGTCAACCCTTGAGATTTAATCTGAAGATTACAATGGCAGTTTTTAATGTCACACATTGTTTAATGTTGCATGAAGATGAATGTGTGTGTGTGTGTGTGTGTGTGAAAAATTCAAGATTCACTTGGGAAAAATACATAGCATCACATATTGTCAACATTTTCTCATGTTTCATGGAATGAAGTTATCTGGCCCAACTGAGATAATTCCTTTTTGGCACATTAATCTCTGACCCTGTCTTACTAGCAGCAACAATCATTAAACAATCATTAGACAGCATGAGAAAGTTCTAATTAAAACCCCTAAAAATATTTAGTAGAAAAAATTTAAGACTGATGAAATATAGAACTGTGAAAAATTCAACATTCTAATAAAATAAGCCTACACGGAAATTTATAGGACAAGTCTATACTTTTGAAAATAGTTAGTATTGAATATTTTTACTCTGAGCAGTAGTTAAGTTTATTGGCAGTTACTTGATGTCAGAGTAATTCAAAACTAAATAAACTTGTAGCATACAGAAATAGTAAATTTTTATCCAATCATAAAGAGCATTTTGCTAGGTACAACTTTTTAAAGATGGGTATAATCTGATGCATCGTTTTGTAGCCAAGTGAAACTCACTTTTAGAGTTGGTTTTTAAGTTTAAGGATAGAATTTAGATAAGTTTTACAGTTATCATGCAAAGTTGAAATATTTGAATTGTTTAGAGCTACATAACTTCAAAAAATTATCTTGCTTAGTTGGCCACTTCATTATGCAAAGAAAAGCACACAGGTATTATATTCATTCAACCATTAAATAGGAGTCCAGCAAACCATTAAAATTAATAGGTCATTCAGGTAAAGGACAGATATAGCAGGAAAAAAAAAAGTATATGTTGATTAGCTGTCAAAGTGTTGCCTCTCTTTGGTAAGGCGAATAGAAAAGCAACTGTCTTTGGTAATTTTCTTTCCATTTTCTTCATCATAATTCATGTGTTGCTTTTTAAAACCTGCAGACTAGATTGAAATAAAACTATTCTCACTATACTCTAAAGATGCAAGAAATAAAATATCTGATTTGGAGATAAGAAAACTTGATTTCCTATTCAGCATTGTCAGCCTCCTTAACTCTAGCAGCAACATAAATTTTCGCATTGACCAGATGCATAGGTGTTGATTTTTTGGCAGAAAAATTAGTAAAAGGTAAATAAAGGTTATTACAGTGTAGAACTCTCTCTTCTGTTTCAGTAGAATCTGAGTTCATATTTCATAGAGAGTATAAATTAAGCATTATTGGCTAGGAAATGACGCCAGAGTAATGCAGTCACCAAAAAAACAAAAGGTATTTTTTGGTAATATCACATGATATTCCATGTTTTTAAAAAATTAAATTTTACTGGAGTATGGTTAACTTACAGTTTTGTGTTTCTGCTTCACAGCAAAGTGGATCAGCTATACGTATACATATATCCAGTCTTTTTTAGATTCTTTTTCCATATAGGTCATTACAGAGCTCTGAGCAGAAGCCCCGGTGCTTTGCAGTAGCCCTTGCTATTTTCTGTTTTATCAATAGTAATGTGTATGTGTCAATCCCAGTCTTTGGTGTTTGAGGAAATTCTTGCCTCATTGGAAATTCTTTCAATATGGTGTCATTTGGTCTTATACATAGTTTTTGGGTGAGAAAAACATCCTTGTAAATGAGATACTGCTATTTTTGGTAACTGTCTTTTCTATGTTTTAATAATGGCAAAGAATATAAGGATTCAAATTTTACTGGTATTATAGAGGCTTGTAAGCAAAAGATGTTATAAAAGTTACTAATTATGGAAGACCATAACAACATTAACAGTTACTGCACTGACGCATATATGCCACAGCTGCAACTATTAATAGACTAGCAACAGCAGTATTTGTGGGAGGGCACACACATGCCAACACATACACCTGTAGACACACACACACACACACACACACACACACATCCTAGCAACATAATGGACCAAAATGGTCTGTAATCTCCTTCAGTGTTTACAATACCATATAAAACTATTAAAAGTATGTGGAAGTTAAGGAATGTTACTCCAGAAAAGTGGGAAATATCAACAAAATGAATTGGTAATACTCTATCAAAGCTGCCAAAATTAATTTCCGTTTACCATGGATGAAAAGATCTGTTTCCCAGATCTTATAAAAGTCATAGACAAGCATGTGACAGGATTGCTGCTGCTGCTGAGTCGCTTCAGTCGTGTCCAACTCTGTGTGACCCCACAGACAGCAGCCCACCCACCAGGCTTCTCCATCCCTGGGATTCTCCAGGCAAGCATACTGGAGGGGGTTGCCATTTCCTTCTCCAATGCATGCAGGCATGCTAAGTTGCTTCAGTTGAGTCTGACTCTGTGCGACCCTAAGGACAGCAGCCCACCAGGCTCCTCTGTCCACGGGATTCTCCAGGCAAGAACACTGGAGTGGGTTGCCATTTCCTTCTCTGATGTGATAGGGTAGGGATAAAAAATTCACAAACTAGAGATGAAGGCAGTGCATATGGGGTAAGCTGAGAATCAAGTGGCCAAGGAACACAGTATTTTTCATAAATGTTAAATTTCAGCGTCCAAGTTTCTTCCCTCTGGAAACACTTCTGGAGAAGACTGGCACCTCTGGTACCTTTTGGGTAGCCAGTGCTGTGTTCTCACCACAGCCCCACTTCTTTCTCCAAATGGCATCTAAATTCCAGTGTGGCATTTGGAGGCCTAGGACTGTGTTTCAAGGCCTTTGGGGAGAGGGTCATCTGGACTGTGGTCAGCCTTAACCCTTTTCTATCATTCACATTGATATTTTGGAGCTGTTGAACTTTGCTAGGCTATCCCTGTATTTGTTGTATGCCCTGCTGGAGAAGGTCACACAACCCAGACCATGCCTACACACCTGTTGGAGTTCCAGGCACTTCCCTAACTCCACTGGGGCTAGAAGTTCAGAAGATTAAGTCGTCTCTGTCTGGATATGTCTGGCCATATTTTATTTTAGACTGATGCTTCTCTAGTCTGCTTTTGAAATCTTTTCCAGGAAGCTTACTGTTTTAGTCTTTACCCAGAAATCCAGGATAGGTCTTATCAACAATCAGTCACTTCTTCTCCAAAGGAAAATCTATATAGGGCCGCTGTGATTCTCACGGGACCACACTAGGACTCTTTGTAGGGGAGTGGTAAGATAAGAGATGACTTCTCAGAACCTTCTCCCATTAGCTAAGTCTCCTGCCTGCTTATACTTAATTGCCTGCTTGTATGGGCTTTCCTGGTGGCTCAGAGGTTAAAGCGTCTGCCTGCAATGCAGGAGACCTGGGTTTGATCCCTGTGTTGGGATGATCCCCAGGAGGAGGAAAGGGCAACCCACTCCAATATTCTTGCCTAGAGAATCCCAAGGACGGAGAAGCCTGGTGGGCTACAGTCCATGGGTGGCAAAGAGTGGGACACAACAGAGCGACCTCACTGTCACTCTAACTTTCATCAGGTATTTGTTGCTGTGTAACAAATCAGCCCAGGTTAGTGTTGGCATAAAACAGCAACCATTTATTTGCCCGTGATTCAGCAATCTGGACTGGCTTTCTGCTTGGCCTTCCTTGGGTCATTTCTGTGACTGTTGTCATCTGGAGTCTCAAGTCAGGCTGACTGACCCAGTAAAATTGTTTTCACATCTCTGCTGCCTCAGTTGGGACGGCTGGAACAGCTGAGGCCTGGCTGGACCTCTGTCTCACACAGACTCCTCATCAATGATAAATGTGCCACATGACAAAGAAGCTAACCAAAAATATGTAAGTGGAGTAGCATGCCTTACCTGACCACTTCGATATCCAAAAGAGTGACAGCCGGAGCTTCCAGGCCAGCTTACAAAGCACCTGGAGGCAATCCATCACCAAGGCAAGCCATCAGACTGGTTTAGATTCAGGAGAAGGAAAAGTGGCATCCATCCTGAGTGTGAGGAGGGGAATGAACCTCCTGGGGTGGGAAAAATTAACACAGGCTATCCATCCCGCTTCTGGCAGGATTCCTCTTCTCTGAAAGGTAAAGGGGTTCTTCTGTCAGCATGAATTCTCACCTCCTCTAAGTCCTTCATGTTAATACTTTGGAGATTGAAAAAAAAACTTGAACCATCACAATTTAATGCATTAGCTTTAAATTTTGTTTGCTGCAGGTCCTGAGGCTTACTTTAAGTCAAAAGCTGATACGAAGGGTACAAAGGCTTATTTGCATTCTCTCTCAGAGGAACGGGGCCTCCAGCTCAAGGTCCTTTCTGAATAGCAGAAGGGCCATGTGAATGTGTGGTGATGAGTTATATAAACACATGCAAATAAGTTATCTGTTTATATTTTAAAATATTGCTCCTGAGCTTCTTCATGATGTGACACATTTATCATCTTCCTATTCTTAGTAAAATGTTAACCTTTTTAAAAAGATATGTTATTGAACATAGCTAGAATTTCACCGGTCACAGTGAGAATCACCATTGAAACCTCAGATTATAAAAGAAGTTGAGTGGGTAGTGATGCTCTCTTTAGAGAAGACTGCTGTGTTACTCCAGAGAAGGAAATGGCAAACCACTCCAGAGTTCTTGCCTGGAGAATCCCATGGACAGAGGAGCCTGGCAGGCCACAGTCCATGAGGTCACAAAGAGCTGGACATGACTGAGTGGCTGAGCGCACATTCAGAAGGCAGTCCATGAGGTGGCAAGGCCTTGATACGGTAACCGGGGTCTCAGTGTCTAGTCATCTGCGTTGTTGGTTGTCAGATGCAATTTTGTTACAATACCTAAAGTCAAACATTTTCACATAATCTGAGGTTTCAGTGATGGGTTGCCATTTCCTTCCCCAGGGGATCTTACCAGCCCAGGGATTGAACCTATGTCTCCTGCGAGTCTTGCATTGCAGGCAAATTCTTTGCCACTGAGCCACCTGGGAAGCCCTTTAATGTTACCTATGTGATTCATATTACATTTCTGTAGAATGGCACTGGCGTAGACTCTTCAAGTTGAAACGTCAGCATCATTTGTTTGTCCTGGATATAAACTATTCTTTAACAATAGAAATCTTACCTTTTGTTTTATTCTCTTAAGGACATGCATTATATTTTATTCTCTTAAGGACACACATTATATATATATGTTATATTACATACATACATATGTATTAGATTTACAATATTAGCAACAATTTATTGAGACCCTTCTTCATTTTATTTTAATTTTCAGAACATGCTTTATATTAAGTCCTCCATGTTTAGTGGTACTTTATCTGTTCTGCAAGAAACTAAATTAAATGAGTTTACACTTTACTCCCAGAACAAGTCCTTCATTTACTCTGCCCCTATGACCTTTCTTGTGTTGATTACTGTCAGGAAAATGTCCCCATGGACCACACAAACTTCCTGATGTAACTTTGTTTCCTGGGCACCAGGGTAAAATGACTTCATTTGGCACTTTCTATGCCATTGATGGTGATTCTGAAACCACTATAATCTCAGCTCATCATTCAGGGAGAGAGGGTGGAGCCCTTGAACAGATAATAATCTATATAGTTTCTAGCAATCCGATGATGTGTACCACAGATGCCCATAATATATTATGTTGAGTATTGGAATATTTGGGGTATTTTTGGACGCGTTCTGGAGGATTCATGTTAAAACTCCCAGCTCAGAAATAGTATTTCCTTTATCAGTGTTGTCCTTCACAGTCTTTCTGATTTTAGTGTTTCATGCAGATACCATTGCCTTTGTTGCTATAAAAATACTGATCCTTGCTACCCTCCTGACATTTCATTAGAGGAGAAAATAAAATTCAGCATCCCATCTATGCCTTTAATTACCTAGTTCCTTAAAAAAAAAAAAAAACTCCAAAGCTTCTAAAATTCACATTTGGTTGTTTTGCAGAGCGAGAGTATGATGGTATTGAGTTACTTTGTTTAAATGAAAGTGTTTCTGTCTTAAAGAATGTACTTCTTCTTCCTCAGGAGCACAACCTACTCCACAGGCAATAACTCATTTAGACCTCCAAATTCTGTGGAGAGTTGGAGGTGATGAGTAGTATATCCAATTTACAGGGACAACAATTGAAATAGAGTGATGTGGCGAATTGCTCCGAGTCACAAGAGCACAGCTGTCTTGGATCTCAGAGTGGAACTAGGTCTCTTGACTCCCAATTAGCTCTCTATCCACTCGATCACAGTAGCAACCCCCTCCTTCCTTGGAAAATGGATGATAAAGTTTATATAAAGCAAACTCTCAGCACCTATGGTTATAGTGGACAGAACCTGGTTTATTGTCACATCCTCGGTCTCTAGTCCGTTATGGGGTGTCTGCAAGCATCCTTCAGCTCAGCCGTTCTCGTTGATGCTACGGCAGAGGCAGAAGGCAGAAAGGAAGATAGCCATGGAAGCAAAAGAATCTTGTGTGGGGGAAACACACAACCTTGGAGGTGTTGGAAAACAGACTAATACTTGTTGAGTGAGATGGTGAGGAGTTTACTGCCCTCTATTTGTGCAGATGGATGTAAACTGAAATGACATCCCATCCTTATTACCTTTTCCCATATATAAACCTCCACATTAAATAAACATAAGGGCAGCTCTAAACCACAACATCAACATAAGCAAGCAACGTTTGAATCCAGAGGTTTCTCTGTTCTGCAAGGTCACTGCCCTTCCAAACCACAGGCAGATTTCGTGTGAGATATTGAATGTCTGATCCCAATGGTATGACACAACTGAAGGTAGAAGACAGTAATTTAAAGATTTCCAGATAAGAAGGGTAACAATTAAAGTGAATATATCACAAGGTTCAATAGAAAGGTTATTTCAAATTCTTCAGTCTCATGTAAGTAGTAATTTGCTCCTGGCACCTGGAGAAATAAGCTGAAGCATGTTCACTATTAGCAGAAAGAACTGTCACTGTGCTGTTTTATTTATTGTTATCTTCATTTTGATTTTTCAGCAGTTTCTAATGTATCTTCTTGAAGATCAGAATTGGTTGTGCCGTTTAATATAAGAAATTATAGTCACAGGAATTCCCTGGCAGTCCAATGGTTAGGACCCCATTTTCTCACTGCTGAGGGCTCAGGTTCAATCCCTGGTCAGGGGCCTAAGATTATATGATCCACATGGTGTAATCTTAAAAAAATTATAGACATAATTTATATGGAATAAAGCTACTCCAGTTTTTGTTCCTATTGCTTAGAGATGTTTAATTTTTTTCAGAAGATAAGATGAGATCATTACATGAAATTACAGGGCTTACCTGGTGGATTAGACAGTAGGGAATCTGCCTGTCATACAGGAGACCGGATTCAATCCCTGTTTCAGGAAGATCCCCTGGAGAAGGAAATGGCAACCCACTCTGGTATTCGTGCCTAGGAAATTCCATGCACAGAAGAGCCTGGCGGGCTATGGGGTTCATGGGGTCGCAAAGAGTTGGACACGACTGAGTGACTAAACACTTCCCACTTTTTTCACTTTTCATTATATGAAATATGTATTTATTTCTGAGACTTATTCAGGCAGGTGATAATTATATTAAAAATGTAGAGTGGAGAGTGTGCTAAACCTGAAAGAACATGTAAATGACTTATGTAATCATTGAAAGGGGCTTCCATTGCCAGTGGATGATAGAAGAAAGAGAGGGATAATAAATAAGGCAAGGTTCCTAAACAGTCAGGAGAGGCTGGGACCCCAAGCAGAAGTAGAGGGCAGACTCAGATAAGCAAGAATTCCTTGTGCTAATGCAGAGTGAAGGGGAAAAAAAACTGAGGTCTCACTGAAGCCTAGTGAGTTGAGAGCCTTCCTTTATGGTAGATGCTATAATTTTTATAAATTGGCTTCTCCGTGGAGAATGACTGGAAGTAGTTACTATAGATACAGAGAAAGCATGACCAGAGACAGACAATAAAGAAGCCAGAAATGATGGAGTCCCCGTAAAGAGATGGAACAGGACGCCGTGGTCAGCAGAGCTGTGGGCTTCCCGTCAGGTAGGAGGAGGGCCAGAGACGGAGAAGACTGTCCAGAGGTGGCATGTGGAACCGCCACGTGAAGTGGGCCATTCTGCAGTCCCTGAAATTACCCGATTATGGCAACCCTTGGGTAGAATGGAAGGCTGGGGACCAATAGCAGTGTCACCAGTAAATGATGGAAAAGACAGGTGGGTAGACATCAGAGATGAGAATAGTGATACAGCCATGCGGCCTAATGGCATGCAGACTCACACAAGTTAAGTATTCAGACAAGACCAGATCATTAACCAATAAAAACTGATTAAGCTAACAGCTGTAATGAACCTGGCTTTGTGTTTTCTTGATTGTAAATATTTATCTTTTAGTCTACTTCCCCTTATATAAGGTTAAGTGCATGAGAAAAATATCACAGGAATATATCTCAGTGTATAACAGTTTGCTCATAATGTAATGTAGAAAGGTGATCTAAGCTTTCATTATTTGCACAGATCCAAAATTAAAATGTTGAAAAGTATAGATCGAGTCACATAAGCACCAATAGTATTTCTGTTTATGCACCATTTATACAAATAGATTATTTTACACATGTGCCCTGAATGTTTTAGTGGAATCCACATTTCATTATTTATCTGAAGCCCTTTGTGAAATGCAAAAGTGAATCTTAATATTAAAAATTATATGCTCTCTTTTTAATAACCCCATGATATTATCTTTGTTTATAGCATCACATAGGTTATCTCTTTTCACTTATTTAAGGAAGTAAGTGAAGCAAAAATTATGGACATTTCTTACATTTTCAATTATGATTAATTAATTTTTACAGCTGCTAGACCAGCAACAGAAAAACTTCAAGTTTATAAATCTGCAGGGTCAGTATATTAAACAAAAGTTTTACAGGAGTTCCAGAAATACTTACATTCCAGTGAACTCAAGTTCTTGCATCTTTGGAGGACCATATTTACATTTCTGCCTCACTAATTTTTATAATGTGAAAATATTTTGCATTAATAAGGACTTTTATTAATGCAAAGCAGATTTCTGCTATATACACCTTTTATAACAATGTGCTTGAGATTATGCCACATTTCAATGTTAATAAAATTGATGGGTGGAACAAAATGTGAATAAATTATTCCCATAAAAGCTGGTCATTTGGAGATCACAGGTATAAGTGAGAGAAAAACAAACTCAGTAAGTTACAGCTACAAAAGGGAAAGGACACAGAAATTAATTTTATACGTATTGCACATTGATAACTTGTATGTGGGCATCATTAATATGGAATCGGTTTGCAATTTAAATAAAGAAATTACAAATTTAAATAAAGAAATTACAAATAGTAAAATCTAAGAGCCAAATATCAATTTTATCCTATTCATCCTATTCAATAAATACTTGATCAATGCCCACTTTGCCAGGGATTGTGCAAATGCTGGTGATACAAGCAAGTGCAGCCCTAGCTGTGAGCTACAAGCGGTGACTTCTATTCCCCAACATATACACACAGATATTTCAGCAAATTTGGTTTACAAAACTGGCTAGGAAGAAAAAATCAAATTATTTCATTAGTATGCTTGAAAGATGGGCAAAAATGATTACAAACACATTCCCCCAAATGTAGGTTATCTGGATTAATTGTTTACAGAGACTCAAATCTTAGTTTTGATCTTAGTTTGAAATAACCATAATTTCTCTCCTTGATAGGCCTTCATGCACAGCACCTTGTACATACCAGGATTTCTGTGAATATTTTTAAAAGAATTGGGGAAAATGTAATGAATGGGCAAATGCTATATATTTCTATTCTAAAATTTTTATCTTAGAGAAATACATGTGTTCTATAAAAAGAAGACAAGTAAAAATACCTTAGAAAAAAAAGGCAAAAGATAGAAGGAGAAGGGAAAAAATGTAACTTTTGAAAACCCTGCCTGAAAGGAATGAGTGGCCTGACAGACCACACCCCCCCCTTTTTTTAAATGTAGGTGAGCCTGTCTGAATTACATTCTGTCCAAACAAAAGAGGAGAAATAATACTGAGCCCTTTCTATGGAGGGAAATATAAAAATTGGATTTATTCATAACTGGCAAAGTCCTACTAGCAAATAGGGTGCTTCTGAGCTTTGTGAAAAGAAGTTTGAAAAAATATGTAAAGGGAGATTTCCTCTGACTAGTCACTCATCTCTCTCACTAGCACTGAGTCTTTATATCATTCATTCAGGGAAGTGAGTCTTGTATATGCTGAGTCTTGACCATACAACTATGCATATTTATAAGAACTTCCCTCTCCTCACTCACCACTAAACTTGCCTACCCTTAACCATTTATAGAATCTATTAATGCCAGTAAGGGAGAGAATGTCCCAAGTCATAGTCTTATATATCTTAACCACAGAATTGATACGCTATTACTTATGCCTTATTCTGTTGGTTAGAAGCTAATCACTAGTTTAACCTACAGGTAAGGGAGGAAATTATACAAAGATATGAGAGCCAGGAGGCTGGGCTTTTGGTGGGCCATCTGAGTCTGACTGCCACAATTCATCACTTTTTAAAAAATTGTGTATATTGGAGAATAGCCAGTTAGCAATGTTATTATAGTTTCAGGTGGACAGCAAAGGGACTCAGCCATACATATACATAATCCATTCTCCCCCAAACCCCCTTCCCATCCAGGCTGCCACATAACATGAAGCAGAGTTCCCTGTGCTACACAAAAGGTCCTTGTGGGTTATCTATTTTAAACATAGCAGTGTGTACATAACCATCTCAAACTCCCTAACTATCCCTTCCCCCCATCAACCATAAGTTTGTTCTCTTGTCAGTTGCTTTCTACTTTGTAAATAATTTCATTTGTTTCATTTCTTTTTAGATTCTGCATATAAGGGATATTGTTCATCATTTTTGTTTGGTCACAGGAGTGTAAGAATCATACAACCTCTTTTTCTTCTCTCCTAAAGCTGCTCTCAAATCTTTGATGTGGCTTTTTTGGGTATTATACATGGTGTATAGGTCTGCTATGGCCTCAGTTATTTCACTCAGTCAGTTTTATTTCTCTGGCCAGGTAGTCTACTGTTTTTCCCACCTTGGGTTTAATTACCTCATGGCTGCTTCCAGACCATTTTTGCTTGTTCCCTAATAGCTCTGAAGTATAATATAGATCAGGTCACTGATATGTATTTGACTTGGCCAACAAAGGTGCATGTAGTCAAAGCTATGGTTTTTCCAGTAGTCATATATGGATGTGACCATAAAGAAGCCTGAGTGCTGAAGAACTGATGCCTACAAACTGCAGTGCTGGAGAAGAATGAGTGTCCTTGGAAATCAAACCAGTCAATCCTAAAGGAAATCAATCCTGAATATTCACTGGAAGAAATGAAGGCTGAAGCTCCAATACTTTGGCCACCTGATGTGAAGAGCCAGCTCACTGGAAAAGACCCTGATGCTGGGAAAGATTGAAGGCAGGAGGAAAAGGGGGCAACAGTGGACAAGTTGGTTGGATCCCATCACTGACTCAATGGACATGAGTTTAAGCAAGCTCTTGGAGATGGTAAAGGACAGGGAAGCCTGGCATGCTGCAGTCCATGGGGTTGAAAAGAGATAGATGTGACTGAGCAGCTGAATAACAACAACAAAACATGCTAATATTTTGTTAACATGTTTTAGCCAAAGTATCATGTTTTGGTCAAATACATATTAGTGACCTGATCTATATTATACTTTAGAACCATGGGAAATAAGCAAATATGGTATAGAAGGAATCATGAGCTAACAAAATAGTATATTTTACTCTCATTACAACCTTTTAATCTGTTACTCTAAAATAAGGAGCATTTCCACATATTCTGGTCACACTCCTCCTATGCCCCCCACTTCCTGACGCCCCCCCCCCACCCCGGCCATCTTACCAGTGCTCCTCTCTTGTGCTCTTCTCAGTTCCATCCACTACCCATTCTCTCTTCCTTAATCCTGTTCATGTTTTAAGCCCCAATTTAAGCATTCTTGATGAAGCTTTCTTCCTTTACAAGCTCACTAATTTATCCCTTCTCTTAACTAACAAAGTATGAATAATTTACACCGTGCAAGTTATTACTTGACTATAAATTATTTTGAACCAGTATCCAATTGTTCAAAATTTATGAGTCTCCTTTCTCCAATAAGTTCTTCGATCAATATTACTCACTACAGTATAACCAAGGATAATTTATCTTAGTCACCACAAATGTTTAATGAAATATTGTTCCAGCGTGTTTCTTAGGGAAGAAAGCTTATATTTAATCTCTCTTCTCAATACTAACACATAGCTAACTACATGCAACATATTCATTAAATGTTTGTTGATATGGGCAACTAGTAAATATTTAAGGCATGTAAATAATTTTGTTGAATACATTTTCAGTGTCTTAAAACAAGAAAGGCTGTGCCTCACTAGAATTAGTGTCTGCTGTAATATATGAACTGTTTGGTCTCTTAGGAGGAATTCTCTGTAAATTTAAGAAATACATAAAATTTATGATATCCAACATTTGTTTTCAAAACACAGGAAAATAAGATTGTAAGTTGCACAAGACATAAAGCATAAGGATAAAACTTTGCTGTAAAAAAATAAGTAGGATGCTAATCACTCTTACTTTAAAGTTTTTATGTATTTTTTAAACCATTTTTTAAATTGTGTGCTTAGTTGCTCAGTCATGTCCAACTCTTTGTGACCCCATGCACTACAGCCTGCCAGGTTTTTTTTGTCTGTGGGGATTCTCCAGGCAAGAATAGATAGAGTGCATTGCCCCTTCTCCAGGGGATCTTCCAACCCAGGGATTGAACCCAGGTCTTCTGCATAGCAGGCAGATTCTTTACCATTTTAGCCACCAGGGAAGCCATTTTCTTAAAAAAAAAAATGAAGTACAGTTAATTTACAATGTTGTATTAATTTCAGATGTACAGCAAAGTGATTCAGTTATACACACACACACACATACATTCTTTTTCAGAATCTTTTCCATTATAGGTTATTATAAGATACTGAGTGTAGGATTTCATTGAATCTTTAGATTGCTTTGGGAAGTATGTACATTTTTACAATATTCTTTCAATTCATGAACATGGATTATCTTTCCATTTATTTGTTCTTATCACGTGTAATTCTATTTTTTTTTTTTTTAGCTACAGAAGGTTTTACTTTTATTTTATTTCACATCACTGTTAAATAGGGTCATCTATCACTCTTGGATTTGTTCTTTAGTTTCGGTTTGAGTTTTATATTCTGTAGGTTTTCTACTTTCAGTTCAGTTCAGTTCAGTCGCTCAGTTGTGTCCGACTCTTTGAGACCCCATGAACCGCAGCACGCCAGGCCTCCCTGTCCATCACCAACTCCTGGAGCTTGCTCACACTTATGTCCATTGAGGCAGTGATGGCATCCCACAATCTCATCCTCTGCCATCCCCTTCTACTCTGGCCCTCAATCTTCCCCAGCATCAGGGTCTTTTCCAATGGGTCAGTTCTTCTCATCAAGTGGCCAGAGTATTGGAGTTTCAGCTTCAGCATCAGTCTTTTCAATATTCAGAATATTCAGAACTGATTTCCTTTAGGATTGGCTGGTTTCATGTCCTTGCAGTCCAAGGGACTCTCAAGAGTCTTCTACAACACCACAGTTCTAAAGCATCGATTCTTTGGCTCTTTCTACTTTAATGAATTGTAAATATTTAACTTATAATTGGCATTTCAAACATTTGTATAGTTATTCTTATATATTTTTTAGATTTGGGGGGTTAAATTTTTTAAAACTCAATTTACCTTTGATCGAAATTGTATTGAAATGTTAAGCTAACTTTGGAAGAATTGGCTGATTTGTAATAGTCTGCCTTTTTATTTACAGGGTTGGATCTATATTCTATTCAACTCTTCTTTAAAGTCTTATTAAAGATGTAGTTTTTTAGATGTAAAGCAAGCATACTTCTTTATAGTAATTGTTAATATTGTATATTTTTATTACCCTTGGGAATCAGATCTTTCTTCTAATAATACTTTCGCAGGAAGTGCCATTCAATATTGTGCATCCATCTTTTACATGACATTTTACTGAATCATCATATTAATGGGGACAGTTTCTCAGTCAGTTGTCATTTTTTTAAACTTTAAAACATAGTGCTTTACTTCATTGTGCTTACAGTCAGTTGTCTTGACTTCACATTCTAGCTTTTCCTTGAAAGAAACTCGATCTCTTATTTCTGTTACTTGCCTTATAACACTAGCTGTCTATGGGGTCGCACAGAGTCGGACATGACTGAAGCAATTCAGCAGCAGCAGCAGAATTTCCAAAAAAAAAAAAAAAGATAAATAGTTATGACAACAGTCATCCTCCAAATTGTGTTCTTAATTTTAATGAGAAAATCTGCTAATAGTTCACAAATTGTTGGATACCATTCTTAGAGCTCTGAGTCAGTGGGTATGGTTTATATGGAAAAGTTTTAAAAAGGAGCTCCATAATGTAGACATGGAAAATCTTTTGGATTGATCAAAAACCAAATTATAAATCTTGACAGTTGTCAAAAGAATTACATTTTGACGATTTAAAGGCAAGAAAAATGAGGCGTTTTGACAAGCTGTATTAAAGATTAAAGATGTATTTAACATTTGGAATCAGAATTTACAAAGTGGGCTATGTTCCAGGTTCATAGAAATTGATGAGCAGTTAGCTCCATTCAAAGGATTTTGTGAATTTCATATGCATTTCAAAATCTTCAAAACCAAGAAAATAAGCAATCAAAAAAGATTTTGTTTTTCATATATTTGAATTAGTATATGTTTTATTAAAGGTGATGTGAAGATTTTTTCATTCTTTCTTTAAAAAATTATTCATACAAAGCTTTTAAATATATAAAAAAATGAAAATGCCCATGACTATCTTTCCTCCTTATACTGAGAGTTAAGTAAGCTGTGAAACATACATATCATTCAGCTATGAGTGAGGATGTAGCCATCTCTTAGTTTTAAGTGTATGAGAGTTTTTCATAAGTAGAGTCTAAGTGTGTATGTGATGGGTGGAGCAGGAGGAGGCTCTAACGCCTACAGGTTTAATCTTTGGGGAAGCAGTCTGTTTGGAGAAGACCACACACCATCTGCCTGGGGGTGGAGTTCATTTTCCTATATCAGCTGAAAAGGCTGTGAGAGAATTTGGCTCTCAAGAGAAGTCCTGCTCTCTCTCTCTGAACCTGCCTAGGGGTGTGAATCTGCTCTCCATGGGGAACTAGATTGCATTTCCTCATCATTTAGTAGCAAGTATGTGTTGGATGCTATAGTATGCTTCATATTTACATAATGTAATCCTTATAAGAATCCCATGACATAAGTACCAATGTTCCATTTTTGTACATGGGGAAAACTAAGATACAGATTATTTGAATAGTGTAAAGCTATGAAGTCATGTAGTTAGTATGTAGTAAACTGAGGTTCTACTTCTGCTTTATTGATTACGCCAAAGCCTTTCACCGTGTGGATCACAACAAACTGTGGGAAATTCTTAAAGAGACAGGAATGTCAGACCACCAGGCCTGCCTCCTGAGAAATCTGTATGCAGGTCAAGAAGCAACAGAACTGGACATGTAACAAGACCGGTTCCAAATCGGGAAGGGAGTATATCAAGGCTATATATTGTCACCCTGCTTATTTAACTTATATGCAGAGTACATCGTGAGAAACGCTGGGCTGAATGAAGCACAAGCTAGAATCAAGATTGCTGGGAAAAATATCAATAACCTCATATATGCAGATGACACCACCCTTGTGGCAGAAAGCAAAGAGGAACTAAAGAGCCTCTTGATGAAAGTGAAAGAGGAGAGTGAAAAGTTGGCTTAAAATTCAACATTCAAAAAGCTAAAAGTATGACATCTGGTCCCATGACTTCATGGTAAATAGATGGGGGAACAATGAGAGACTTTATTTTGAGGGGCTTCAAAATCACTGCAGATGGTGACTGCAGCCATGAAATCAAAAGACATTTGCTCCTTGGAAGAAAAGTTATGACCAATCTAGAAAGCATACTAAAAAGCAGAGACATTACTTTGCCAACAAAGGTCCATCTAGTCAAAGCTGTGGTTTTTCCAGTAGTCATGTATGGATGTGAGAGTTGAACTATAAAGAAAGCTGAGTGCCAAAGAATTTGTGCTTTTAAACTGTGGTGTTGGATAAGGCCCTTGAGAGTCCCTTGGACTGCAAAGAGATAAAACCAGTCAATCCCAAAGGAAATCAGTCCTGAATATTCATTTGGAAGGACTGATGGTGAAGCTGAAACTCCAATACTTTGGCCACCTGATGCAAAGAACTGACTCATTGGAAAACACTCTGATGCTGAGCAAGACTGAAGGCAGGAGGAGAGGGGGATGAGATGGTTGGATGTTATCACCACCTTAATGGACATGAGTTTGAGAGTTCGTGATGGACAGGGAAGCTTGACATGCTGCAGCGCATGGGGTTGCAAAGAGTCAAACATGGCTGAGCAACTGAAAAGAACTGAACTGAAATTGAGGTACAAGTTCAAGCTTCTAGAACTCTAACTTCACTGTCACACAGAATGGTGCAGAAATAGGTAATGATGGATATGAGTCTGCCTTAAGGTCTGTTGTTGCAGCTGTGATTTCGTAGCCAAAAGTATTGATATTTGGCTAGTCAAAGAGAACGATAAGTTCCTTATCATAGTTTTTACAGATAACATTTAGATAATGAAACTAATAAAGATCTCTAGAAACCTGAGGTATGTAAGTTATTTTGTTTTAGAGCAAAATGTCATAAAGTTACATATTTTGTTTGCTTTGAATGTTAATAAGATACATCATTAAATATTTAAATAAATAAGTTTTTTAAAAATTATAATAATTCCTTCTCAAATTTGTGCTGTCTTTCTCAGCAGAAAAATGTGGTTTGAATAAGCAATACTTTAATTTATATTTAAGATTATGAGTCTTTCCCTTGGTGTGACCATGAAACATGATGACAAAATTAAAATGTGAAAAGTAGTCTGAATGCAAGGACAAGCACATGTCGTGCCTAGTAACTGAGAATTTAAGGGCAAAATATCAGTTATCCAGATTTGGTTGACACTCTCATGGAGCCTTACATTTTTTACTTGATTTTGAATGCCCTCCTTTGGTGACCTAAAAAAAATTAAAAATCACCAATGACGACCACATGCCAACTGTCCCATCTCTCCTATCTTGCACTCATGAGAGACATTGCTAATCAACTACATGCTCTTTTTCATTGAAAAAGGACATTATCTCAGAAGTTTTCCAACACAAGTCTTGAGGCCACACCAATAGGAGTTCAATACAAGTGTTCAACTTATTTCCCATCTCTGACATGGGCAGTACCATCTCTACCACAGCTTTGCACATTCTCCAAAAACTTACTTGCATCATTAGGATAAATCATCAAGAGCACTGAAGCAGATTGGAAATGTCAGGTCAGTATCTGATCCAGTAAGCTCTGAAACATACAGTGAAAATGAAAATCTTGTCCATTTAGAAGGACAGTGATGAGAACACTGAGTCTACCACTAGAGACATACATTGACTTAATTATCCCAGTTTCCAGTTTAATGAAGATAAATGTATGTTTGGAAAATTTAAACATATCCATGTTTAAAGAAATCCTTCTTAACTTCTTTCAGTAAGCCTATTACTGAAAAAGAACTCCACCCATCAGTGAGGTAAGGGGAAACTTTTTAAAAACTAATTATTTCAGAATGTGAATTTAGAATAAGAATCTACTTTTTTCATGGTCAAACTGTAATCTTAAACTGATTAGATGTTTAGGAAAAGTCAGTAGTAGCTAGTAGCCATTGCACAGTGATAGACAAATTTATCTTTAAGGTGGCCTTTTGCATATGGGAATATTACCTTCTAAAAACACATTTCCTTCACAATAGAACACTTCTGATTGGCTATTTGCTCTTTAGAGTCTATGTTCCTGCAGTACCTTCCCCAAGTTGTGCCATTTTCTGCTTCATTCTTTGTGTACGGTTGAATGGAGTGCTTTTCATTAACTAAGAGCCTTAGTAAAACTGCCTCAAGTGATGTTTCCTGGAGACCTTCCATAGATGCAACAGTGTAGCATAGAAACAATTCTGACTTTAACTTTCTTTAGTTGCTTTCCAGTTTGCTTGCTTTCTTCTGTTCTTTGTTAAATGTGTCCATGTTAAGATATTATTTCAGAAGTTGCTAATGTTGGTAAAAAGAAATTATATTCTGCCCATATCAGTTAGCTCAGCCACTGTGTATGTAACGTGGAGCATAGGTAATAAGTACCGTATTGGATCCTCAGAAAGTACTTGTTGGTCATAAAGATGCTCCTGAGCTAGAGACTTTTGTATGAGGTGGTACCTGTAGAGTTGATATGCACGCTTGTGTTTGATGGGAGCTGCTGGTAATATTTCTATCCATCAACAGAACGGTGTCCAGATGGCCCTTTAGCCCAGTTACTTATTATTCCAGGGATGCTGTACATGTAGGTTTTAATATATACAAACAAGATTATATTATGTCAAAATAACTAACATTGACTGTAAGTTTAATTGTGTCATAATTTTTTGAAATCTGGAATTAGAGGTGCTAAAAATATATGTTGTTGTTCAGTCACTAAGTCATGTCCAGCTCTTTGTGACTCCATGAACTGCAGTATGCCAGGCTTCCCTGTCCTTTGCTATCTCCCAGAGTTTGCTCAAACTTATGTCCATTGAGTTGATGATGCCATCCAACTATCTCATCCTGTGTCGCCCCATTCTCCTCCTGTCTTCAGTCTTTCCAGCATCAAGGTCTTTTCCAGTGAATCGATAAAATATATTTTAAGGTCCTCAAAAAAATGGAAATGTCCTAGACCTTTGCAGATTGCTACCAGATTCTGCTATCAACCAATGGAAAAGTCACTGAAAGATACCAGGGCTGATGAATAGAGGTCTTTGAGATTCTCAGATGGGCTCTGATCCTCATTCCACGGCTTGCTGGCTGGAATAAGTCACTTGTTGTCCATCAGATTCAATATCCCCATCTAAAATGTAGTATGAATCCTGACACTGATGATTACTAGGTACAAAATAATCATTGCTGATAAATGTCATTAAGACAGAGATGATATATTGGTAAATTTTTCTGTGCACAGAGAATGTCTCTGTATGCAGAGCTTGCTGCCTGTGGTTCTGCCTCCCAGAGATTTTTTTCCCTTTGTTTTCTCGGAAGAACCCATTCACTTCTGCGAATGTACTTTGGACCACCTTCGTAATGTGCTCCTGTAGAGCTGCAGGCATTAATGTTCCGCATGGGGATGGTCATCATATCCAGCTTACTCCAGTGTGTGTGCTGCGGCTGCACTGGCAACTGTTCCAGTCATATTTTAGATCCACTCTTTTTTAAGATTCTTTTCCCATATAGGTCATTGCAGAGTACTGAGTAGAGTTTCCTATGTGATACAGTAGGTTCTTACTGTTATCTATTTTATGTATAGTAGATGGACACGACTGAGTGACTTCACTTTGACTTTTCACTTTCATGCATTGGAGAAGGAAATGGCAACCCACTCCAGTGTTCTTGCCTGGAGAATCCCAGGGACAGGGGAGCCTGTTGGGCTGTGGTCTATGGGGTCGCACAGAGTCGGACACAACTGAAGCGACTTAGCAGCAGCAGCAGTGTGTATATGTCAGTCCAAATCTCCCAATTTATTCCTCCCTCTCAGTAACCAGAATGGATAGTGATGTGGTGCATATATACAATGGAATATTAGCCACAAGAGAGTGAAATTATTTGCAGGAACATGAATAGACCTAGAGATTGTCATAACAAGTGAAGTAAGTCAGACAGAGAAAAATAAATGACATATGATAAGGCCTTTATGTGGAATCTAAAAACTGGTACAAATGAACTTATTTACAAAACAGAGAGAGTAACAGATGTAGAAAACTGATCCATTCTTAATCATGTCCTTAAAAGAAGTCCAAATGGAGATGCTGCATATGAGAATGGGTATATTTCTGAAGTATGAAGGTAAAGAAACTGCCTTGAATTAGAACTGTAGGAATAGGATTATAAATATTTGTTTGGAGAGGGGTAGTGAGAGAGAATCATGAAAGGGATGGAAGCTCATCTGTGTACTGAATAATTAGTAGGTTCTTGTAGACCCTGATGAGGCAGGCAACCAGTGCAGGCAGAGATATGGTGCGAACCTGGCATACTGAGAAATGGCACAGAAATATGATTCAAGAAAAAGTTGATGCTAGAAAGACTGGGAGATAAAATACTCTTCACATTTTACAAACATGTTTATGACTGCATTGTATATAAATGTTTCCTGGAAGCAGTGTTCCTTTCATTAGAAGAGTTTTCTCATATCATATACAAAGACAATCTGAGTCAGAGTAATTCCTGGTTGGATTACTCTAATTCTAATCTTAATCAGCCTGTCTTCTTTAAAAACAGGAGACCTGAAAACTAATTCCCTAAATGTATTTATCAAAGAACATAAAGAATTAAGGTGCATCTCGGTTTTTTCACTTGTATCTCCACTGTTTAAGTTAAATATAGCTTATATTCAAAATAAACATGTTAATAGCATTTTATTTCTGTCAACTAGCATTTTATTTCTGTCAGCTATATTCTGTTATTTCCCTGAGCTCTGACGGAAATGGTTTATGTTAAATTGACTAGATATGTGGCCAAAAATAAACCAGTATTATATTTAAAATTGTGAATTTGGAGAGGCAAATAGTGGGGAAACAATCATAATTTTAGGTCAGAGTTTCTTTTAACAAATAGATTAAACTGTCACAAAATGAAACAAGTAACATCTTTATGTTTGTTCTTACTTCAGGCTTGTATCTGAAAAGCATTATTGCTGTAGCAATTGATTTTCTTGTATTCTAAAATAACAAAGGATTTTTTGTAATGTTTTCAGGTAGCCTTAAAAAAAATGGTGATTTATTTTCTGCTAAGTCTTGTTAGCAATCGATGGTAACAAGGACTGTAAAAGTGCTTTAGAGAATGCTTAATTATCTGCTTGAGATGCTGTAAGGACAACTAAAAGAAAGGCATATAAAAAGGAAAAAGTTAATTAACTTGTTCTAAGAACTATATCCACCCAATTAAACTATAACTGACATGTAGTTATCCCATGTCAAAACCTTTTAGATATTTAAGTATATGAGAGAGAATTATTTTTAGCAAAAGAAATAAAATACATAGGAGAAAACTAATGGAGAACCAAATGTTGACTGCATGGTTTTATCCTCAAAAAGATTCTAATTTGATCATTTCTCTTTATAGTCTCTTCAATTTGCTTGTCCCCAAAAGATAGCCAAGTCACTCAAAATAAGCCATAAAAATTCACAAAGAGGGTCTCTGATGTAAAAATACTAAGGGAAATGGAATCATTATGATGGTTCCACTGAAGTCTGAAATTGTCAGACTAGAAGTTCCCTTAGAAGTGGTTTTGTTTAATTTCCTAGCTGAGTCTTGCTTTTCCAGTCAAGGGAAAACTTAGCCTAAGAGCTCTTCTGTCACTGAAGGAACTTCAGGAAATAGGGAAATTATTTCCTTACAACTACACAATCTTCTTTTCATTATTGGAGTATAGTTGCTTTACAATATTGTGTTAGTTTCTGCTGTACAGCAAAGTGTATCAGCCACACATGTCCATATGTCCCCTCTTCCTTGAATTTCCTTCTCTTTTAGGCAGTGGTTTTTCATTAGTTATCTATTTCATACATAATACCAATATTGTGGAGCTTCCCAGGTAGCTCGTTGGTAAAGAACCTGCCAGTGCAGGAGATATGGGTTTGATTCCTGGGATGGGAAGATTCCCTGAAGAAGGAAACGGCAACCTACTCCAGTATTCTTGCTTGGGAAAGCCCATGGGCAGAGGAGCTTGATGGGCTATATAGTCCAGAGGGTCAAAATAAGGTCAGACACAACTTAGTAATTAAACACCATCAATAGTGTGTGTGTGTATGTGTATACATATATATACACATATATATATGTCAGTCCCCATCTCCCAATTCCTTCCATTGTTCCTGTCTCCCCTTGGTGTCCATATGTTTGTTCTGTACGTCTGTGTCTGTATTTCTGCTTTGTGAATATGTTCCTCTATACCATTTTTCAGATTCCACATACATGCATTAATAAAGATTTGTTCTTCTCTTTTTGACTTACTCTGTATGACTGTCTCTAGATCCTCCACATCTTTGCAGATGTCACAGTTTTGTTCATTTTTTGTGGCTGAGTAATATTCCGTTGTATATGTGTACCACATTTTCTTTATCCATTCCTCCATTGATGGTCATTTAGATTGCTTGCATGTTCTGATTGTTGTAAAATAGTGCTGTAATGAACACTGAAGTGCACGTGTCCTTCTGAATTTTTCTCTAGGTATATGCTCAGGAATAGGATTGCTGGGTCATATGTCAGCTCTTTTTTAGTTTTTTAAGAAGCTAGACAATCATTTTGTTCTTCACCGGTGGCTCAGAGATTAAAGTGTCTACCTGCAATGTGAGAGACCTGGGTTCAATCCCTGGGTCAGGAAGATCCCCTGGAGAAGGAAATAGCAACCCACTCCAGTATTCCTGCCTCGAGAATTCCATGGATGGAGGAGCCTGGTGGGCTACAGTCCACGGGGTCACAAAGAGTCAGACACGACTGAGTGACTTCACTTTCACTTTCCAGACAATCATTTTAATGAATTACTTCTATGTTAGAGGAGCAGACTGTGCAGTGGTTTAGATATGTAGTCTAGAAGACCCTTTATGATATTGAGGTGACTTAAGGGCCCATGTATCAAGTTAATCTGTGACAGAAACTGTACATCGGCATGCTGTTTGATGTCTGTCATAGCACATATATGTTTTCCTGTTGTCTTTGAGCTTTATTGAGGGCTATGACAAGGCAACTTCTGAACTATAATGCATCACTGAAGAAAAGCACATCACAGTTTACACTCCTTAGTCTGGACCACGTGATTTGAATGTAGCATGTGGATTTGATATTCCTCCAAACATTTGGTTCTCTCAATTTAAACTTTGGAGGAGAAAATGGCAACCCACTGAGGGTGGTTTGTTGCCTTCTTAATTCCAAACTAAATTAGTTAAATCCTCACTGAATTATTTTGACAGGCATTTTGTATTTATGAAACTTTAATAAATGTTCTGGTGCTTTTAAGAGTAACTTAACTATTTGGGGGACTTCTTTATTCAAGTACAATCTTAATTGATTTTTGTTCAGTACAACTGAAAATGTAGACTCGTTGAAGATCAGTCCAGTTCAGTCGCTCAGTCGTGTCTGACTCTTTGTGACCCCATGTATCGCAGCATGCCAGGCCTCCCTGTCCATCACCAACGCCTGGAGTTCACTCAAACTCACATCCATCAAGTCGGTGATGCCATCCAGCCATCTCATCTTCTGTCGTCCCCTTTACCTCCTGCCCCCAATCCCTCCCAGCATCAGAGTCTTCCAGTGAGTCATCTCCTCACATGAGGTGGCCAAAGTATTGGAGTTTCAGCTTTAGCATCATTCCTTCCAAAGAACACTCAGGGCTGATCTCCTTCAGAATGGACTGGTTGGATCTCCTTGCAATCCAAGGGACTCTCGAGAGTCTTCTCTAACACCACAGTTCAAAAGCATCCATTCTTCAGCGCTCAGCCTTCTTCACAGTCCAACTCTCACATCCATACATGACCACTGGAAAAACCATAGCCTTGACTAGATGGACCTTTGTTGGAAAAGTAATGTCTCTGCTTTTCAATATGCTATCTAGGTTGGTCATAACTTTTCTTCCAAGGAGTAAGTGTCTTTTAATTTCATGGCTGCAGTCACCATCTGTAGTGATTTTGGAGCCCCCCCAAATGAAGTCTGACACTGTTTCCACTGTTTCTCCATCTATTTCCCATGAAGTGATTGGACTAAATGCCATGATCTTTATTTTCTGAATGTTAAGATTTAAGCCAGCTTTTTCACTCTCCTCTTTCACTTTCATCAAGAGGCTTTTTAGTTCCTTTTCACTTTCTGCCATAAGGGTAATGTCATCTGCATATCTGAGATGATTGATATTTCTCCCTGCAGTCTTGATTCCAGCTTGTGCTTCTTCCAGCCCAGCGTTTCTCATGATGTACTCTGCTGCATATAAGTTAAATAAGCAGGGTGACAATATACAGCCTTGACGTATTCCTTTTCCTATTTGAAGGTCATTTCCTGCTAAATTTCAGATCACAGGTGTGAGGGCCATCTCTGAGTAGGAGCACAGTTTCTACCAAATGTTCAGTTTATTAGCTCAGGTTATAGATGGTCACTTGGTAGGAGGTAGGGAACAGGAATGATCAGCTCCTAGAATTAGGTTAAGAACGGGAAAAAATAGGTTCATCTGTAGCAGATGCTGGTAATGTGTGAAACTATGGCAAAGGGCAAAGGGTATATGGGAAATCTCTATACCTTCTCACTATTGCTGTCCTAAAACAATAAAGGCTTAAAAATACAAATGACAAAGTAGTTACAGATGCTAGTAAAATAATAATGCAATTCTAAATATCCATCTCTGAAATTACTAGGAAAAGATGCAGGCAAAGTTGCAGCAAAAACAGCCTTTATTTGCACTTTAGAGTGATTTCATAATCTCTAAATGCAATAAAACCATTTTAAAAAGCTCTATTAGAAATGGGAACTTAGATATCTGTTATACTTTTTCTTTACATTATGATGGGTATTTTTCTCTAAGCTAATCCCAAATTTGGGGGTTATTACTTTAAATTTCATTTGACATTAAATTTGATGAATGAAATTAGTTAGATAAGAGGAGTTAAAATTTTCCTTGATGGAAATATCTATAGCTTCTCCCTTTTGTGGTTTTTGAAACTAAATCTTTGATGAACACAAAAGTCAAGCAAAGGCATGGAACATTCCCCTCAATACCCTGTTATCCTTTTGTGCCTTTGATTTTTAATCTTCAATTCACTCATGTAGCTTTTTTTTTTTTTGACTACTTACCAAATGCAAGAGTCAATGCTGAGTCCTAGTGATACAGATACAAGCAAGTCAGATATGCCCTCTGTCTTCATGGAGCTTGTAGTCTGTGTGAGTTCAGTGTGGACCACACCAGGGTGACAAGAATAAGATCTAATGAAGGAAATGCACATAAAATACTCCAGTAGAGTATAAGTCCTCCAGTAGAGATCTGTAGAGATCTGTACTGACACTATAGCAGAGCCCTGCTCTTCCTAAGAAAATCAGAGCTGTGTCTTTTGGGAGCTGACACTTGAGCTGAGTCTCAAATCTGAGTAAGATTTAGACCCTATTGGTACCACTGAGTCATGAGTGTCTTAGCCTTATTTCTTCTCTTATTTGTTATTTATTTAACAATGTTTAAAGAGGAATCCAAGATATAAAAGTCATTATGCAGGATGCTAAGAGTGCTACTGAAGTGAATCAATCAAGGACTCTGCTCTCAACTTTCATGAGGGGTGAGAGAGAGAGAAAGAGAGAAAGTAGAGAAACCAGGAAGAAAGGCACAAGCAAATTGTGGCATGAAAACACAAATGATGAAGCTCTACTCCCAGGGGGAGCAGTCAGGGAATGCAATGGATGCAGTGGCGTTGGAAGTAGCTGAAAACGTGGCTCCAAGCTTTTCAGCCTTGCGTAGGTCCTGCTAAGTGGTAGGAGTGTTCTGCTTTATCAGAACCATGGTTTATCTTAAGACCAACATCCAGCGATGCATATTTGGGGAAAATTTTGGAAAGGGACCACTTCTCCCCCAAGTCTCTGTCCCTGCACCTGATATAGATAAATAAAGAAGTTATGATACATCATGATCAAGCCATTCGTTCCACAGAGGCTCCGAATTCTACCTATAAGGAAATGCCACTGGATTTAGGCTTAAGAACTTCAAAATGCCTTTTGGAAAACATGAGTCCTGAATATGTTTTATAATGAAAAGGGTTACATGATGATTAAATTTAGGAAGCATTCAGTCTATAGACCTTTCTTGAAAATTAATTATACACATGTGTATCTAAATTTTTTTATTCCTATGGTTAACAGAATAAATGAGCTAATCATCAAATACCTCTCTTTCCCCCTGTTTTTCACAGAACATGTATTAACACTGATGGAGCTCTGATACATGTCAATTATTCTTACACATCAAGATATTCTGTCTTTCCCAGTGGCAGACATGAGCCAGGAGAGTGCCTGAAGATACTGATCTCTGAGCAGCAGATGGCAGGATGGAAGATGGGGACAGGGAGGAAGAAGGGATCAAAAGGGGATGAAAATAAAATGGAGATTTGTGATAAGTTGACAGTTTTCAGTCATCTCTAACACCTGTAGCTTCTGAAGTGAGACAATTCAGTCTTTGAAGTTCTTCCCTAGTGTTTGGGTTCTTTTATGACCAGCTTCAG
>SJYC01092157.1:0-36328 GCA_006408675.1 Madoqua kirkii | reverse complement strand
TGTATTCTAAAATAACAAAGGATTTTTTGTAATGTTTTCAGGTAGCCTTAAAAAAAATGGTGATTTATTTTCTGCTAAGTCTTGTTAGCAATCGATGGTAACAAGGACTGTAAAAGTGCTTTAGAGAATGCTTAATTATCTGCTTGAGATGCTGTAAGGACAACTAAAAGAAAGGCATATAAAAAGGAAAAAGTTAATTAACTTGTTCTAAGAACTATATCCACCCAATTAAACTATAACTGACATGTAGTTATCCCATGTCAAAACCTTTTAGATATTTAAGTATATGAGAGAGAATTATTTTTAGCAAAAGAAATAAAATACATAGGAGAAAACTAATGGAGAACCAAATGTTGACTGCATGGTTTTATCCTCAAAAAGATTCTAATTTGATCATTTCTCTTTATAGTCTCTTCAATTTGCTTGTCCCCAAAAGATAGCCAAGTCACTCAAAATAAGCCATAAAAATTCACAAAGAGGGTCTCTGATGTAAAAATACTAAGGGAAATGGAATCATTATGATGGTTCCACTGAAGTCTGAAATTGTCAGACTAGAAGTTCCCTTAGAAGTGGTTTTGTTTAATTTCCTAGCTGAGTCTTGCTTTTCCAGTCAAGGGAAAACTTAGCCTAAGAGCTCTTCTGTCACTGAAGGAACTTCAGGAATAGGGAAATTATTTCCTTACAACTACACAATCTTCTTTTCATTATTGGAGTATAGTTGCTTTACAATATTGTGTTAGTTTCTGCTGTACAGCAAAGTGTATCAGCCACACATGTCCATATGTCCCCTCTTCCTTGAATTTCCTTCTCTTTTAGGCAGTGGTTTTTCATTAGTTATCTATTTCATACATAATACCAATATTGTGGAGCTTCCCAGGTAGCTCGTTGGTAAAGAACCTGCCAGTGCAGGAGATATGGGTTTGATTCCTGGGATGGGAAGATTCCCTGAAGAAGGAAACGGCAACCTACTCCAGTATTCTTGCTTGGGAAAGCCCATGGGCAGAGGAGCTTGATGGGCTATATAGTCCAGAGGGTCAAAATAAGGTCAGACACAACTTAGTAATTAAACACCATCAATAGTGTGTGTGTGTATGTGTATACATATATATACACATATATATATGTCAGTCCCCATCTCCCAATTCCTTCCATTGTTCCTGTCTCCCCTTGGTGTCCATATGTTTGTTCTGTACGTCTGTGTCTGTATTTCTGCTTTGTGAATATGTTCCTCTATACCATTTTTCAGATTCCACATACATGCATTAATAAAGATTTGTTCTTCTCTTTTTGACTTACTCTGTATGACTGTCTCTAGATCCTCCACATCTTTGCAGATGTCACAGTTTTGTTCATTTTTTGTGGCTGAGTAATATTCCGTTGTATATGTGTACCACATTTTCTTTATCCATTCCTCCATTGATGGTCATTTAGATTGCTTGCATGTTCTGATTGTTGTAAAATAGTGCTGTAATGAACACTGAAGTGCACGTGTCCTTCTGAATTTTTCTCTAGGTATATGCTCAGGAATAGGATTGCTGGGTCATATGTCAGCTCTTTTTTAGTTTTTTAAGAAGCTAGACAATCATTTTGTTCTTCACCGGTGGCTCAGAGATTAAAGTGTCTACCTGCAATGTGAGAGACCTGGGTTCAATCCCTGGGTCAGGAAGATCCCCTGGAGAAGGAAATAGCAACCCACTCCAGTATTCCTGCCTCGAGAATTCCATGGATGGAGGAGCCTGGTGGGCTACAGTCCACGGGGTCACAAAGAGTCAGACACGACTGAGTGACTTCACTTTCACTTTCCAGACAATCATTTTAATGAATTACTTCTATGTTAGAGGAGCAGACTGTGCAGTGGTTTAGATATGTAGTCTAGAAGACCCTTTATGATATTGAGGTGACTTAAGGGCCCATGTATCAAGTTAATCTGTGACAGAAACTGTACATCGGCATGCTGTTTGATGTCTGTCATAGCACATATATGTTTTCCTGTTGTCTTTGAGCTTTATTGAGGGCTATGACAAGGCAACTTCTGAACTATAATGCATCACTGAAGAAAAGCACATCACAGTTTACACTCCTTAGTCTGGACCACGTGATTTGAATGTAGCATGTGGATTTGATATTCCTCCAAACATTTGGTTCTCTCAATTTAAACTTTGGAGGAGAAAATGGCAACCCACTGAGGGTGGTTTGTTGCCTTCTTAATTCCAAACTAAATTAGTTAAATCCTCACTGAATTATTTTGACAGGCATTTTGTATTTATGAAACTTTAATAAATGTTCTGGTGCTTTTAAGAGTAACTTAACTATTTGGGGGACTTCTTTATTCAAGTACAATCTTAATTGATTTTTGTTCAGTACAACTGAAAATGTAGACTCGTTGAAGATCAGTCCAGTTCAGTCGCTCAGTCGTGTCTGACTCTTTGTGACCCCATGTATCGCAGCATGCCAGGCCTCCCTGTCCATCACCAACGCCTGGAGTTCACTCAAACTCACATCCATCAAGTCGGTGATGCCATCCAGCCATCTCATCTTCTGTCGTCCCCTTTACCTCCTGCCCCCAATCCCTCCCAGCATCAGAGTCTTCCAGTGAGTCATCTCCTCACATGAGGTGGCCAAAGTATTGGAGTTTCAGCTTTAGCATCATTCCTTCCAAAGAACACTCAGGGCTGATCTCCTTCAGAATGGACTGGTTGGATCTCCTTGCAATCCAAGGGACTCTCGAGAGTCTTCTCTAACACCACAGTTCAAAAGCATCCATTCTTCAGCGCTCAGCCTTCTTCACAGTCCAACTCTCACATCCATACATGACCACTGGAAAAACCATAGCCTTGACTAGATGGACCTTTGTTGGAAAAGTAATGTCTCTGCTTTTCAATATGCTATCTAGGTTGGTCATAACTTTTCTTCCAAGGAGTAAGTGTCTTTTAATTTCATGGCTGCAGTCACCATCTGTAGTGATTTTGGAGCCCCCCCAAATGAAGTCTGACACTGTTTCCACTGTTTCTCCATCTATTTCCCATGAAGTGATTGGACTAAATGCCATGATCTTTATTTTCTGAATGTTAAGATTTAAGCCAGCTTTTTCACTCTCCTCTTTCACTTTCATCAAGAGGCTTTTTAGTTCCTTTTCACTTTCTGCCATAAGGGTAATGTCATCTGCATATCTGAGATGATTGATATTTCTCCCTGCAGTCTTGATTCCAGCTTGTGCTTCTTCCAGCCCAGCGTTTCTCATGATGTACTCTGCTGCATATAAGTTAAATAAGCAGGGTGACAATATACAGCCTTGACGTATTCCTTTTCCTATTTGAAGGTCATTTCCTGCTAAATTTCAGATCACAGGTGTGAGGGCCATCTCTGAGTAGGAGCACAGTTTCTACCAAATGTTCAGTTTATTAGCTCAGGTTATAGATGGTCACTTGGTAGGAGGTAGGGAACAGGAATGATCAGCTCCTAGAATTAGGTTAAGAACGGGAAAAAATAGGTTCATCTGTAGCAGATGCTGGTAATGTGTGAAACTATGGCAAAGGGCAAAGGGTATATGGGAAATCTCTATACCTTCTCACTATTGCTGTCCTAAAACAATAAAGGCTTAAAAATACAAATGACAAAGTAGTTACAGATGCTAGTAAAATAATAATGCAATTCTAAATATCCATCTCTGAAATTACTAGGAAAAGATGCAGGCAAAGTTGCAGCAAAAACAGCCTTTATTTGCACTTTAGAGTGATTTCATAATCTCTAAATGCAATAAAACCATTTTAAAAAGCTCTATTAGAAATGGGAACTTAGATATCTGTTATACTTTTTCTTTACATTATGATGGGTATTTTTCTCTAAGCTAATCCCAAATTTGGGGGTTATTACTTTAAATTTCATTTGACATTAAATTTGATGAATGAAATTAGTTAGATAAGAGGAGTTAAAATTTTCCTTGATGGAAATATCTATAGCTTCTCCCTTTTGTGGTTTTTGAAACTAAATCTTTGATGAACACAAAAGTCAAGCAAAGGCATGGAACATTCCCCTCAATACCCTGTTATCCTTTTGTGCCTTTGATTTTTAATCTTCAATTCACTCATGTAGCTTTTTTTTTTTTTGACTACTTACCAAATGCAAGAGTCAATGCTGAGTCCTAGTGATACAGATACAAGCAAGTCAGATATGCCCTCTGTCTTCATGGAGCTTGTAGTCTGTGTGAGTTCAGTGTGGACCACACCAGGGTGACAAGAATAAGATCTAATGAAGGAAATGCACATAAAATACTCCAGTAGAGTATAAGTCCTCCAGTAGAGATCTGTAGAGATCTGTACTGACACTATAGCAGAGCCCTGCTCTTCCTAAGAAAATCAGAGCTGTGTCTTTTGGGAGCTGACACTTGAGCTGAGTCTCAAATCTGAGTAAGATTTAGACCCTATTGGTACCACTGAGTCATGAGTGTCTTAGCCTTATTTCTTCTCTTATTTGTTATTTATTTAACAATGTTTAAAGAGGAATCCAAGATATAAAAGTCATTATGCAGGATGCTAAGAGTGCTACTGAAGTGAATCAATCAAGGACTCTGCTCTCAACTTTCATGAGGGGTGAGAGAGAGAGAAAGAGAGAAAGTAGAGAAACCAGGAAGAAAGGCACAAGCAAATTGTGGCATGAAAACACAAATGATGAAGCTCTACTCCCAGGGGGAGCAGTCAGGGAATGCAATGGATGCAGTGGCGTTGGAAGTAGCTGAAAACGTGGCTCCAAGCTTTTCAGCCTTGCGTAGGTCCTGCTAAGTGGTAGGAGTGTTCTGCTTTATCAGAACCATGGTTTATCTTAAGACCAACATCCAGCGATGCATATTTGGGGAAAATTTTGGAAAGGGACCACTTCTCCCCCAAGTCTCTGTCCCTGCACCTGATATAGATAAATAAAGAAGTTATGATACATCATGATCAAGCCATTCGTTCCACAGAGGCTCCGAATTCTACCTATAAGGAAATGCCACTGGATTTAGGCTTAAGAACTTCAAAATGCCTTTTGGAAAACATGAGTCCTGAATATGTTTTATAATGAAAAGGGTTACATGATGATTAAATTTAGGAAGCATTCAGTCTATAGACCTTTCTTGAAATTAATTATACACATGTGTATCTAAATTTTTTTATTCCTATGGTTAACAGAATAAATGAGCTAATCATCAAATACCTCTCTTTCCCCCTGTTTTTCACAGAACATGTATTAACACTGATGGAGCTCTGATACATGTCAATTATTCTTACACATCAAGATATTCTGTCTTTCCTAGTGGCAGACATGAGCCAGGAGAGTGCCTGAAGATACTGATCTCTGAGCAGCAGATGGCAGGATGGAAGATGGGGACAGGGAGGAAGAAGGGATCAAAAGGGGATGAAAATAAAATGGAGATTTGTGATAAGTTGACAGTTTTCAGTCATCTCTAACACCTGTAGCTTCTGAAGTGAGACAATTCAGTCTTTGAAGTTCTTCCCTAGTGTCTGGGTTCTTTTATGACCAGCTTCAGTTCCTGGAAGTGTGGGGACCTTATTGGCCACCAGGGCTTGGCTTCCTGATGATTCAAAGTGGTGTTTCCCAGGGGCCTAATAACCAGTGTCTGATTCAGAGCAACATCAGATTCTAACAACTAAAGGTTGTAGACACAATAAAATTTCCCCAGCACAGCTTCCTTTATTCTCACCTTTACCAATAACCACATGCTGACAGTTATGACATGAGGGGATGGAGATGCTGGACAAATGGGTCCTATAAAAAATAAAAAGAGTTGGGACTTCCCTGGCAGGCCAGTGGTGAAGGCTTCACCTTCCAGTGCAGAGGGTACAGGTTCCATCCCTGGTTGGGGAGCTAAGATACCACATGCCTCAGGGCCAAACAACCAAAACATATAACAGAAGCAATGTTGTATTATAACAAATTCAATAAAGGCTTTTAAAAGTGGTCCACATCAAAAATATATATTTTTTAAAGTCAAGTAGATACAAGAAGTCACTGAAAGAGAGTTATTGCTTAAAATAACTATGTGCTGCCTGTGTGCCAAGTTGCTTCAGTGATGTCCGACTCTTTGCTAATCTGTAGACTATTGCCCGCCAGGCTCCTCTGTTTATGAGATTCTCCAGGCAGAATACTGGAATGGGTTGCTATGTCCTTCTGGAGAAGGCAATGGCAACCCACTCCAGTACTCTTGTCTGGAAAATGCCATGTATGGAGGAGCCTGGTAGGCTGCAGTCCATGGGGTTGCTAAGAATCGGGCACGACTGAGCGACTTCACTTTCACTTTTCACTTTAATGCATTGGAGAAGGACATGGCAGCCCACTCCAGTGTTCTTGCCTGGAGCATCCCAGGGATGGTGGAACCTGTTGGGCTACCGTCTATGGGGTCGCACAGAGTTGAACACGACTGAAGCGATTTAGCAGCAGCAGCAGCAGCAGTCCTTCTTCAGGGGATCTTCCTAACCCAGGGATTGAATCCGTGTTTCTTAGGTCTCCTACACTGGCAGGCAGATTCATTACCACTAGGGCCCACTAAATTTTACTTGATTATGTCCATATATAAGTACAAGTAAATGGCCCAAAGACAAAACTCACTCTTTTAACCTCAACATGCTTAGAAATTAATATGTATTATTATCAGAGAATGCAAAGTAATATATATTAATTAGAAATGTAGAAAATATAAGAAGTATTTTAAAATACAAAAAAAAATCACATTTCTGGTGAGAAACAATGATATTTTGGTGTATATCATTTCACGGATTTTTTTCTACAATATACATGAAGGGTAAGTGTTTTAAATTTTCATATTATGCTACAAAATCTATTGTTAGGCCTTCTTCATTCAAAAATGTATTTACAGTATTTTCCCTAGTCATTAAACACTTTACACACTTGCCTTTATATGAACATGGTATTAATATAATTTTTAGCATGTAATTTTTCTCTCCTTTATTCTTAATGTTTTGACATTATTTTTAAAAAGCATGGGGATAAATATATTTAGATGTAAATCTTTTTGCTTGCCCTTGTTTTTTTTTCCCTTCAAGATAAATTCCTAAAGGGAACTTGCTGCTACTGCATGTGTGAACATTTTTAAGCTATAATATAACAGATTATGAAATTGCCCTTCAAATATTATTTATCTGAATATCTGGTCCACCAGTGAGTATGTGGAAAAGCCAGCATATCCCCATCCTCACTAATAAATGGAGATTTTAAAGTGCCATAAAAAGCTCTTTAGAAGTCTCCTTTCACTCATAATTTACCTCAAGTCCTCCAGCTACATTCTAATTAAGGCAATCGGGTGAAGTTTTATTTTTGCTCGAGTAGAACTGAATTCAGGGTTGCGAACTTTACCTAAAGTATTTTCTGAAAAGAGTCTAAACTATAGAGACATCTTTTATTTATTTAAATCATGTTTAATATGGAGATTTCAAATGAGACAGAATAAAGCCATTACATTATTTCTTGTCAGTTTAAGTGGTTGTAAAACAGCTGTGAGTGCCAGCTTAATAAATAAGGAAATTTTACTTAACCATCAATAAATTCTAGTCTTCATGTTTTTGTTATTAGTTATTAAATGCACAAAAAGCAATTACAGCTTTTCCAGTAGTCATGTATGGATGTGAGAGTTGGACCATAAAGAAAACTGAGTGCTAAAGAACTGATGTTTTTGAACGTGGTGTTGGAGAACTGTTGAGAGTCCCTGGACTGCAAGGAGATCAAACCAGTCAATCCTAAAGGAAGTCAATCCTGAATATTCATTGGAAAGACTGGTGCTGAGGCTGAAACTTCAGTACTCTGGCCACCTGATACAAAGAACTGGCTCATTGGAAAAGACCCTGATGCTGGGAAAGATTAAAGGCAAGAGGAGAAGGGGATGACAGAGGATGAGATGGTTGAATGGCATCACCGCCTCGATGGACATGAGTTTGAGCAAGCTCTGGGAGTTGTTAAAAGACAAGGAAGCCTGATGTGCTACAATCCATGGGATTGCAAAGAATCAGACATGACTGTGCGACTGAACTGAACTGAAAGCAATTATATTACCACGTAGAAATTAGAGACAGTATCCTTTTCCAGAAGTCCTAGTTTGGTCCCTTAATTAGGAGTTCTCACACATTGACAATTTCCCTAAAATAACAATGATATAAATGTCAAATAGATTTTCATACAAATAGTAAAGCATCAGAAATCTACTTTAATCTACTTTATTGTAGAATGAATGGCAATGTCACCGGCTACTGAACTAATGTCCTTGACTTGGCAGTTAGCATTGTTCAGATTTCTCAAAAGTACTAGATTTTGTACAAACTGAACTAAAAAATTAGGATCCCTGTAAAGTGGGAAGAAATGCAATTTGATGTGTGGGACACACCAAAAAGAGCAATACATATTAAAATGAATTAATAATTATATTTAAATCTAAATAAAATGTGCTAAAGTAAATGAAAGATTGTTTTACATTCTTCAATTGATTTTCCAATCACTGTAAGTTTCATTGCTCAATTTTAAGATAGAGGCAAATGAGTTACTTTAAATTTTTTTTTTTTACTTTTTACAATGTTGTGTTGGTTTCTGCTATATAACAGTGCAAATCAGCTGTAATTGTACATACATCCCCTCCCTCTTGAGCCTCCCTCCGTTCTTCCCATCCCACCCCCTGGGTCATCACAGAGCACCAGACTGGGCTCCCTGTGTTGTATAGCAACTTCTCACCAGCTATCAATTTTACACATGATAGTGTATATATGTTGATGCTACTTTCTCCATTTCCCCATTCACTCTCTCCCCATTGCGTCCAAGTAATCAGAAAGAGAAAAACAAATATATAATCTAAGAAAAATGGTATTGATGAGTGTATTTTCAGGGAAGAAATAGAGATGCAAATGTAGAGAGGCAAATACATTAGAAAGAAGAGATGTATGATTAGAAATTGCTATTATTAAATGTGAAATTTTCAACATTATTAGTATGGACACAGGCAGAATTTCCTTCTTTTGGCAGAAGAGCCTAAAAGCATATGAAAAACCATTAGATCATTACTGACCTATAATATCTCACAGGACACACACAAACACAAGAAAATAGGTATGGCTGACTTATTTGAACTTCCCTCAAGGAATCTTCATAAAATTTCTCCTGAGTAGCAAGAAGCAAAGCTTTAACACTGTTAATAAAAGAAAGAAAAGTTTAGTTTTCTCTGCAAAAGAAATTCCCCCAGGCCTGCAGGTATACACAGATAAAGGAACATGGAGATGTTTTCTTGATATACAGGCTCCATTTTAGCTGGGAACTTGGACATCCTGCACTGTGGACAGACTTAAATTGGCTTATCAATGCTACAGGCTATGTCCTCCTGTCTTCTTCTGCAAGCAAGGGTCTGTGAAATTCTAAGTTATGCAAGTCACTGAAAACAGTTGTCATTGTTCAGTCACTCAGTCATGTCTGACTCTTTGTGACCCCAGGGACTGCAGCACGCCAGGCTTCCCTGTCCTTCACTATCTCCTGGAGTTTGCTCAAACTCATGTCTGTTGTCGGTGATGCCTTCCAACTATCTCATCCTCTGCCACTCCCTTCTCCTCCTGCCCTCAATGTTTCCCAGCATCAGGGTCTTTTACAGTGAGTCAGCTCTTCACATCAGGTGGCCAAAGTATTGGAGCTTCAACCTCAGCATCAGTCCTTTCAATGAGTATTCAGGCCTGATTTCCTTTAGGATTGACTGGTTTGATCACCTTGCAGTCCAAGGGACTCTCAAGAGTCTTCTCCAACACCACAGTTTGAAAGCATCAGTTCTTCAGCATTCAGCCCTCTTTATGGTCCAGCTTGCACATCTGTACATGACTGCTAGAAAAACCATAGCTTTGGCTATACAGAGCTTTGTCAGTAAAGTGATGTCTCTGCTTTTCAGTATGCTGTCTAGGTTTGTGAGAACAGTAAAGACCACATTTTGGGAGTCCTCTAGTAACTCCTAGATCTTGTGAACTTAAGTATGTATGATGACTATTTTCATATGTAAAACACTGGAAAGAACTTTAATATTCATATAGGGAATGTGGGTAAATATACAATGTTCTGTCTTCCTGATGGAATCAATATCACTATTGAAATTGACGTGTAGGAAGAATATATAACTTGGGAAATTGCTGTAAAAGAAGTAAGTTGTCAACTATGTTAAAACCTAAAAACAAATCTAAAAACTACACGTCTAAAAAAGGCTAGAAGAAAACACAGCAGAGGTTGACCATCATTTGGTTTACTATGCAAGGACCTTGGGTCATTGTTTTTAATCTTCCTGTGCTGCCAACTTTCCACATTTTCTCTGGTAAATGTACACTAATTGTTTAATATATAATGCTCCCTAATTTGAAAATATTTCAAGGATCTCTTGAGCGGGTGCATAGATTTTATTTTCTTCAGTTCCAAATTCACTGTGGATGGTGACTGCAGCCATGAAATTAAGATGCTTACTCCTTGGAAGAAAAGCTATGACAAGCCCAGATAGCATATTAAAAAGTGGAGACATCACTTTGCCTACAAAGGTCCTTATAGTCAAAGCTATGGTTTTTCCAGTAGTCATGTACAGATGTGAGAGTTGGACCATAAAGAAGCCTGAGTGCTGAAGAACTGATGCTTCCAAATTGTGCTTCTGGAGAAGACTTTGGAAAGTCTCTCGGACTGCCAGGAAATCAAACCAGTCAATCCCAAAGGAAATCAACCCTGAATATTCCGTGGAAGAACTGATGCTGAAACTGAAGCTCCAATACTTTGGCCACCTGATGTGAAGAGCTGACTCATCGGAAAAGACCCTGATGCTGGGAAACACTGAAGGCAAAAGGATTCGAGGGCAGTGGAGGATGAGATAGTTAAGTTAGCATCACTGATGCAGTGGACATGAATTTGAGCAAGCTCTAGGAGATAGTGAAGGGCCAAGGAGCCTGGCAAGCTACAGTCCATGGGGTTGCAAAGAGTCGGACATGACTTAGCAACTGAACAACAACAGCAAGAGAAATGACCGTGCCTGGCTCCATGCCCTTCCTTTCTTCTACCCTGTCACCCTAAAAATTTCCTCACCTCTCTTCCTTTCATAGCCTTCTCTGAGCAACTTTCATATTTTTCTTGTGTATCTTTCCATAGGCAAGTGCCTAATCCTTAGTTGAAGGAATAAATAAAATCAGTTGCTATTGTCTTTCTTTAGCCATACTTTGTGATGGGAATCAGTGTGCTAAGTTCAAATTTGTGTTCACAAATAAAGTGACATTTACACTATGCCCATTACAACTGCCATGAGCCCTCACTTCCCCTCCTGTGGCTTACCCGTACACTAGTGAGTCTGGTAGCTGCCATGCAGTCTATCACCCAGAGTCATCTCACATCACCTACCTTATTATCTCTCTTCTTTGTGTCCACTTTTCAAAGACACCCTTGAGGCCAGTGTCAGGAGCAGCCACCATGAGAATACTGTAGTGCTTGGGATGGCTCAGAGCCCCAAAGTTGTTAATCCTCAGGTGCCAGAGCAGTGACTTGGGAACTGAAAGAGGCCAGTGTGGCTGAAGGATGGATACCAGCAGGGCTAGAGCCCAGCTTCAGAATGGAGAGGTGAGTGAGGCTAATCATGCATGACCTTCCAGGACAAGTTAAGTCAGGATACTACGCTTGATGGGCTTCCCAGGTGGTGCTAGTGGCAAAGAATCTGCCTGCCAACACAGAAGATGTAAGAGACATGGGTTCCATCTCTGGGTTGGGAAGATCCCCTGGTGGAGGGCATGGCAACCCACTCCAGTATTCTTGCCTGGAGAATCCCTTGGACAGAGGATTCTGGAGAGCTACCATCCATAGGGTCACAAAGAGTTGGCCATGACTGAAATGATTTAGCATGCATGCCTGTACTAGGCTTTATCCAAGGTCACTAGGGAGTGCTTGAATGATTTTATTCAGGGGAGAATGATGTGAAAGTAAATGATGATTCTGGCTGTGGTCCACATTTGTACAACTGGTGGGTAAGGCACCAGGCTGAAGGCCCAGGTCCTCTGGATTATGAAATGAAGACCCTTTTCACACTAAAAAAAACACTTAAGAATGTTCTGGTTCAGAAATCTTAAGGGAGATGCAGGCTCTTAGGAGACTGTTAAGACAAGTACCATACAGCCTCTGCTTCTCTGTTATTATAATTTTGATCCTTGCCAGTGCATGCTTTTCAGTTCTTAAAAAGTTTAAACTTAGCAGGTGTTCGAGCCTGGAAGCAAATGACAAATACCAGCATTATGTTGGCTAAGGAATAGATTTCCTTCAAGTGTCTCCATATTTCAGCCTTCATTCTGAGAAGAAAAAGATGCACCCAGCACAGACTGCTCTCCCTCACATCACTCTCTGTGTCAGACTTGGAAGACGCAGTACTCCACCCCATTTAAGGCAGGAGTGTTAACATTTGTACTTAGCTGCACTGGATTCAAACACCGAGTGTTCCGAACATTTGCAGGCAGATGTTATCGAAGTTGTTCGCATTTCATGGTTTCATTTGTTTATTTGCATAGAACAACCATTGCCACCAACTTGAGCTGCCGTCAGCAGAGACACATTTCTGTTTGTTTGTTTGCTGTTGAATTATGAACATGCATTCATACAGGGAAAGCATTTTACTTTTCTGCACAGATCAGCTGTTGTTCCAGTCTTGGCTTATAGCTGTTTTTGTTGTTTTACTTACTCTGTTGGGAAGCAGATATTAATATGAGAAGAAAGAGTGTTTTGCTTACACTATAATGCTGATTTTAATGAAAAGGAATTCAGAACCCACTTTTTCAATGAATTTTGCCTCCTTCTTTGTAACTGAGAGTGGATGCTCTGCCTTCCCTGAAATGTGCATTTTATTTACTCCTTCACGCAAGTCCAAGGTCAGGGCAGTTCTTGAATTCGGAAAACATCATTATCTCCAGTATCGATCTGTTAGTCTTCTTAGTCACCTTCCATACTGCACACAAAAGGACCCAGAAGGTAAACAGTGGGACAAAATCCAGCCCCAAGTAAAGGTGCCCTTCAGGTGTGAATTTTATGATTTCTTTGATCTCACTCAGAAATTAATGTCAATCAAAGGATCCGTGTCCAACTTTCAGTGAAGATGAACAGCTGTCAAGATTCACACAGGGTTTGCAGCTGACAAGGCAGCATTTTTATCAGTGTATATGGGAGGGGCCAGTTGAGCCAATATATTGATGAGAATGTCACTTTCACTCTGTCTTAGGAAATAAGATTCCTGCCTCCTGTCCTTGGTCATAGTCTCAAACTGCTCTTGATCCAATCCTTTCCATCTCACTGTCATCATATCTCCTTTGTCTATAGACTTCTATTGTGAGTTTCCCTACATACATGTCCATGCTCAAATGTATGCATATATATTAAGCTCCCTACATACAAACCTTCAACTTGTAAACTTTCAAAGATGCAAATGTGCATTCACATGTCCAAACTCGTAGGGTAGTTTAACATGTCTGGTGTGCACTGTCACATGCGTGCATCGTCTACAAGTGATTTTACTTTTGTGTACTTTACTGTACAGTCCTTTGCAGAGTACATTTATTTCAAGCCCAGGATATCTGGAAGCAAGCATAAAGGCAGCAATGTTGTACCTGGTACCACTCAAAGGTACTGTACTGTACCACTTTCAAGGTACTGTACTGTAAGATTAAAAATGTTTTATTTTTTGTTTGTTTTTACATATTATTTGTATGAAAAGTGTTATAAACATTTTACAGTACAGTACTGTGTAGCTAATTGTCTTAGGTGGGTACCTAGGCTAACTTTGTTGGGCTAACAAACAAATTGGATTTATGATCTTGCTCTCAGAACAGAACTCTTTCGTATGTAGGGAACTTATTGTGTGTGTGTGTGTGTGTGTATACTTGCTAAATATATACATTATACATATAAAACTATGCATATATATATCAGTTCAGTTCAGTTGCTCAGTCATGTCCGACTCTTTGCGACCCCATGAACTGCAGCACGCCAGGCCTCCCTGTTCATCACCATCTCTCGGAGTTCACTCAGACTCACATCCATCGAGTCCGTGATGCCATCCAGCCATCTCATCATTGGTCATCCCCTTCTCCTCCTGCCCCCAGTCCTTCCCAGCATCAGAGTCTTTTCCAATGAATCAACTCTTCGCATGAGGTGGCCAAAGTACTGGAGCTTCAGCTTCAGCATCATTCCTTCCAAAGAAACCCCAGGGCTGATCTCCTTTAGAATGGACTGGTTGGATCTCCTTGCAGTCCAAGGGACTCTCAAGAGTCTTCTCCAACACCACAGTTCAAAAGCATCCATTCTTTGACACTCAGCCTTCTTCACAGTCCAACTCTCACATCCATACATGACCACAGGAAAAACCATAGCCTTGACTAGGCAAACTTTAGTCGGCAGAGTAATGTCTCTGCTTTTGAATATACTATCTAGGTTGGTCATAACTTTTCTTCCAAGGAGTAAGTGTCTTTTAATTTCATGGCTGCAGTCACCATCTGCAGTGGTTTTGGAGCCCAAAAAATAAAGTCTGACACTGTTTCCCCTGTTTCCCCATCTATTTCCCATGAAGTGATTGGACTAAATGCCATGATCTTCGTTTTCTGAATGTTGAGCTTTAAGCCAACTTTTTCACTCTCCTCTTTCACTTTCATCAAGAGGCTTTTTAGCTCCTCTTCACTTTCTGCCATAAGGGTGGTGTCATCTGCTTATATATATACATATATATATACATAATTGTACATATATGGGGCTTCCCAGGTGGCGCTAGCAGTAACTAACGAACCTGCCTGCCAATGCAGGAGTCATAAGAGACGTGGGTTTGGTCCCTGGGTTGGGAAGAACCCCTCGAGGAGGGTGTGGCAAACCTCTCCAGTATTCTTGCCTGGAGAATCACACAGATAGAGGAGCCTGGCGGGTTGTAGTCCATGGTGTCACAGAGAGTTGGACCTGACTGAAACAGCTTAACATGCATGCACAACTCTACATATATATAACTATATATACAAATAAACTATTATGTGTAATTATATATAAAGGTATATATAATGTTACATATAACTATATGTATATGTATATAAAGTCTCCCTAGCTCCTCAGTAACTCTCTAGTGGCTACACTCTCCTTTCTTTTTTGTATCAAGCTGGTACTAAGGACCATGAAATAAAGACAGAATGAAATATCTTTCTCCTCAGACATTCTTGCTCTCCTGACATGCAGTGTCCCAGGAAGATTAATCTGACCAGAGGGGTGCCAGAAGCAGGCAGATCAGTTTGTGGCTATTACAAGAGTTTATTACCTGCGAGGTGATGAATAAAATTGCACAGAACTTCTGTTGCAAATATCTTGACTCAGTTCAGAGCTCCCGTGACACACGTGCACTTCACTGTCTGCATCGCCCCTGCTGGGGAGGGTGCTGCCTCCTGTTGCCGTGTATCTACCTCTATTTCTGAGGCTTCATCTGGTGAGAAATTGTCAAAACACTTAGCTTTGGTTTGTCTCTTTTTTATTTTATTTGTGTTTACCTCTTGCTTGTCATTAAGGTTACAGTTTTGAATACAGGGTAGGTCTCATTGGTTCCAGCAAAGGGGTAAGGTTTTCACTGTTCTTTGAAGAAGTAGCACACAGAGATACTGATTCTAACAAGTAATTAAGCTCCATACTCTTTTTAGCACTGCGCTATGGTATTTTGTTTTATTTCCTTTTTTCTTTTCTGTATGTCTTGATATATTTTATGAGTCACCCCCTATTTAAAAAAAATAATTTTATCCTCCAATATTATGAGTTGTCTTTGTGTCTTTTTTTTCCACACCACATGGCTTGCAGGATCTTAGTTCCCCTACCAGGGATCAAACCTCGACCCCATGCGTGAAAGTGCCAAGTCCTAACCACTGAACCACAGCCCCCTTTATTATAAATGTACAACAATATTTAATATATTTGCATTTGCAGTGCAAAGTTGTCTATCAGTGAACAGAGTTTAACTCTTCATTCATTCAGATCTTTTATATCTGTCAGTAGCGTGAATAAAGGTTTAAAAGAATAAGTTTTCTCTACAAGGTCGTATGCATTCTTTATACTCACAGTTGCAATAATCTCTGGGTTATTTTATTGTCACTTTGCTCATTTGAATAATATCTTTATTGTCACTTGCTCATTTGAATAATTTCCAACTATATTTCTTATGTTGTTATTCCTTGTGTAGAGGAAATTGTGAATGTTGATCTCATATCTGACAGCTTTCTGTAACTAACTTATTAGTTTTCAGTATTTACCTGTTAATTCTATTGGAGTTTGTTTGTAGGTGAACATATATTGGTTAATAGTGGCACTGGGTTGTGATCATCTCATATATAGGATTTAAGTTTTGTGAAAGATCCTATTAAAATTTTTTACTAGAGATCACAGTTTCTCATCCAAACAGCTTAGGATGAGATGGGTTTAAGAATTCAGAACTTTCCAGGTTTCAGAAATATGATGACTCACACACTCTAAATTTTGTATAAACCCCAGTGGAGTCTTCAAACTCCATAATCAGGCACATTAGTATTTCTGCAACAGACTGTCTCAGTCTCACAAGGAGGATAAAAGCTTTACCTAGTTTCTTTCTGTGTTAGGTTAGATTGTGCCACCAAATGAAGGAGTCTTCAAACTAAGAAAACCTTTGGTTATTATATGGGGTATGATATAGTATGGATTTTTTTAATGTACAGAAAATCTCCAAACTCCATTTTGTCGGTTTTCCCACTTTTCTTTCTTGTCCCTATTGACAATGAGAACACAGTCCCTCATCTGACCTTAAAATTTTCCTACACTATATCTGTCGAAGGAACTGATGTTATCTTGGAATTTTCAAATTATGTGAGTTGTCTTTATTCTTTGATAGAGTTTATACTTCCTAACTCAAAGATTTACCATGTGAGAATGTTCGTAATGTGATCTTTGTAAAAAACTGAATATTTGAAGCCTGTCGGAAGTCACCAAATGCTTTTCTTATCAGGGGTCAGACAGCTTCATTTGAGTGAAAAGCAACTGATCTTTAGAAGCAGTGCTTAAAAAATTATGGGATCCTCTCTTCTTCATCCTTTTCCAAATTGCACAGGGATGTGTTGACAAATACATCATGAAATTCTTACTGAACGAAAACAAGCCTAAGATTAGAAGGCAGGCCTACTCTATCTATAGTCTATTAAATCTGCATCTAACTCCAAGAACACCAGCCTTCTGTATTCCACTCTGTATCTGTATTTGACTGGAAGCGTTCACAAATGGGGAGGACATAAAATATTTAGAGCCCATGAAGCACTCAGGACTGTCAAAAATGATCTATTTCACATACATGGCCCTGTGCTGGCGCTTCTAGGGCAAATTTGTCCATTTATGTTAAATATATACCTACAGTCTCTGCCCTCTTAGATTTCATTGAGTTCTGTTGTAAAACTAACAATAAGCTTTGAGATGCACTTGAGTTCTGTTTCTTTTTCCTTTCTTTTCCCCGCCCCATCCTTTGAGTCAAGTATGTGACTGAAAGAGGCAGATTGTGTCTTCAGAATGAGTGAGTTTTAAGTATTTAAATACTGCAAGGTTTGTCTATTGTTGCTCAGACAGTAAAGCATCTGCCTGTGATGCAGGAGACCTGGGTTCAATCTCTGGGTCAGGAAGATCTCTTTGAGAAGGAAATAGCACCCCACTCCAGAATTCTTGCCTGGAAAATCGCATGGAGGAGGAGCCCGGTAGACTGCTGTCTGTGGGGTCACAAAGAATCAGACACGACCAAGCAACTTCACTTTTTTTTTTTCACTTTCTTTTGTCTATGGTTCAGAAAAGGAATCACTGCCAGGAGTCCCTCATCTCCTCCCTTTACATTTTCATGAGTTTATGTCTTACTGAATTGTCAGAAAAGCTTGTCTTTACTGAAATTATGGAGAAGGAAATGGTAATCCACTCCAATATTCTTGCCTGGAGAATCCCATGGATGGAGAAGCCTAGTAGGTTACAGTCCACGGGGTCGCAAAGAGTCGGACACGACTGAGTGACTTCACCTTTACCTTACTGAAATTTAATAAAGCATAGTAAGCCATCACATGACACAGACCACAAAGGAGCACCACCCTCACGCGGCCCTTCCTTACTGGGCTTATTACCCATCAGTTGCTGTTCATTCATTCAGTTGTGTCTGACGCTTTGTGATTCCATAGACTGCAGCATGTGAGGCTTTCCTGTCCTTCACTATCTTCTGGAGTTTGCTCAAACTCATGTCCGTTGAGTCTGTGATGCCATCCAACCGTCTCGTCCTCTATTGCCCCCTTCTCTTCCTGCCCTCAATCTTTCCTAGCATGGGTCTTTTCCAATGAGACAACTCTCCATCAATAGTGGATATAAATGGTTTTGACTGAAGAGAATATTAGCAGGAAGATATTATTAAATGTGTATTCACACTAATACCAGAGCCTAAAGCAAAACAGAATAATGTGTTTTTAATTTCAATATCCTTTGTATTCAGGTTACTGTTGAGTTTTAGTGCTCACTTATTGTCCCCTGTATCCTTGATGGGGTAGGCAGGATAATTCTACTGTGCTTTTGATGACCAATTTGTTGTTCTGTCTTTGTTTCATACATTTCTTTCCCTCTACTTGGCCGTCCTTGGTTAGTTTATGAAGAATGCTGTAATCTTACAAATCAAAAACTGAGACTAAAACTTTTTTAGTGTATCAAATTGTACTTTAAAACTTATTAAATCTGCAGTGTCACCATCTTCATAAATTATATGACCAAGGTGTATTGTTATTATTGAAAGCATTGCAATCTTTAGTTGGAACAAACAGCCTTTTACTACTACTAGGATTGAGTGAGCTAATGAAATTCTAGTTCACCTTCACTATTTGCTAGAACATGTATATTGCTACTACGTGAAGGAAATACATATTTCTAAACAGTGTTTGAAAAAGACACTGAGCTCTCTGTGTGTTTCTCTCACCAGTCCCACCCTGAACACATTTTATACTCTCTCTCTCAGATATAATTTATTTCCAGACCCAGAATAACATTAACAATTCCCTCCTTCAAAGTGACCTTTAGCCAGTTCGGTCACTACTTATATCTGATAATTTACAAGGAAAGGTTAAAACACTTGAAGCTAGCCAGAAAGTTAAGGTAAAAGTTATTGAGTTTGCAAAATAAAAATTGGGTTCAAACAAATGTCAAAATGATGCATGATGAAATCCCAATATCCATGTCATCTGCCATTTTTCGTTATTGATTAACACTCTCAGAACATTTCAAGCAGCAGTTAACTTAGCTAGTTGGCGAGCAGCTCATCCAGAAAATGCAAAGTGGTAATAAGCACCATGTGAGCAATCTGCTTCTAGACTCATGCTACTCAGTAGATGTTTGATGGAGAGATCTGTGCTAAAATCTGCCATTAAAACACTTTGTAGAATTCTAAAAACTGAGTGTTTCAAACAGTGAAAATAGATTACTTAGCATCATTCATGGTCAAGTATTCTTGAGTCCTCATAAAATGTGTGTGTGTGTTTTTTAAATATATTTTGGTAAGTCTCTTAATAACTAGAGGTTCTTTTCTGTACCTTATGAACATGGTTATAGAAAATTATTTGAAACTTATTTAAACAGTATTCAGATTCGTGGGATATTACAACTGGAAGCAAGCTAGAAAGCTTCAGAAATGACCCCTCATTTGCCAGGGAAAATATCTGAGGTTGAAAAAGCTAAAGGGGCATGAATCTGACACTGCGTTCTGTTGAACACTACTTATTATGCATACTATTTACACATACACGTGCTTGCTTTATTTTCCAGGATATCTCAATTACTAGTTAAGAATATTGAACATCTATGTGGTCCACTCTTTACTATCTGAGACAAAGGGAATGGGTACCCAGTCTAGTATCCTTGGGGCTTCCCTAGTGGCTCAGACAGTAAAGAATTTGCCTGCAATGTGGGAGACCTGGGTTTGATCCCTGTGTCAGGAAGATTCTCCTGGAGAAGGGAATAACAGCCCACTCCAGTATTCTTGCCTGGAGAATCCCCATGGACAGAGGATCCCTGGCAGGCTACAGTCCATGGAGTCACAAACAACTGGACATGACTGAATGACTAATATTACTTATTGTCTACTCAGTAGAATAATGCAACTCTCTTCATCATGTTCAGGAGGATACAGCAAAATCACACAGAAGATGAGATCTACATCTGGGAAAGAGGACTTAAAATTAAATTAGAATGTTTACACAGAGTGAAATCCCACGCAAAATCCCACACAGTATCAAGTTCTCTGATACTGGACTCAGAGTTGAGATAGATAATCCATTTGCGTGATAGGTGATAGAGCAGGTTCTTTCAATGAGCATGCTCACTTTGAAGGCCTCTTCAACTGTGATCATGTGACTTTTTCAGGGGGTGAAGTGGTTTACCTAGTGTTTCTCTTTTTTAATTTCAACTTTGCAAAGGTATGTGAGTAATTGACTTTAATGTAATTGAGCACACAGTGATTTTCATTTATGGTTTATAATTTTTTTCTAATATTTATTTATTTATTTGGCTGGGCAAGGTCTTAGTTGCAGCAGGTGGGATCTTCCATCTTTTTTGCAACATGTGGGATCTATTTTTAGTTGTCACGTGTGAACTGTAGTTTCCTGACCAGAGATCGAGTCCAGGCCTCCTGCACCGGGAGTGTGGAATCTCAGCCACTGGCCACCAGGGAAGTTCCCATAGTTCTTACTTTTCTTCAAGACAACTCCTAATTTCATTAAAAAAGCTATTTTCTTATTTTCTAGCAGTGAGTTCTTTCTGCTAGATCAATAGCTATTGCTAAAAAGTATTGAGTAAAGCATGATTTAAGTACACTTTACCATTGATTCAAATTTATACCACAGCTTTTAGTATGTTAAATTAGTCATATGTAGGCATACTTTGAATAACTTGGGTCTGCCTTGTACTGTAAGTTACTTTTTCTTACCATGGTCATTAGCACCTGCTTATACCCAATTCATTATTTTTCAGGGAAGATTTATTCAAGTCTTTCTCAAGTGGATAGAGCAGACACATGGCCAAGATTACCTAAGCCACCATGCCGTCAGAAGCTCACTGTTGATTACCTATAGAGTTCTGTCTCTCTGACTTGGGTTGTGTCCATCGGTAGGTCCCACAGGGTAGCAGTTAGTGTGTTAGTCCAGTTTAATCTGACCTTCAAATGCTCTAGTTTTGTTTCTTGTGTAGAAACAAAAATTATAGCACTACTGTAGACAACGTCAAGTATATCGCCATCTCCCTGTCTAAGTATCTCTGAGTCTGACTCTGTCAAGATTAATCTCTGTGTGTTCTTCAGCTATTTAGTGGAAGCTGCTGTTTGTGAAAGAGCCCATGTCTTATATTCAGTCCTTTCACTTGACTGCATGCTCCTGCTCCTTTCTCAACAAAGACATTTGCCAAACTTAAGGAGTCAGAAAAAATATGGAGAGGAAGTATGTGTACAAGATCTTGTTAAAAGGAATCATGTGTATCGCAAAAGAACAAGGCTTTTAAGAAATACAAACGTGTCAAAACATATCTGCTGGTGGAAATGGAGCATGATAGGTGCACTGGAGTGTGATAGGTGGAGCATGGTGGGTGGCTGGATTTGGAGGTCATTGACCCAGCCCTTCACAATGTGAATAATGGCTGCTGGTATTTGAGCAGCAGATCCTGAACTGGCTGTCCCTAGGAAGGTCAGAAAGAATGCATGTTCTGCTGGTCATCTTGATTTGGAAAAAGCAGCTGAGGTGGATCGTGTTCCAGGTCTTTGCCTTTGTAGAACAGCACGCATTTGTCAGGTGGAACATCTCTGATGCTTCTAAGACATTGTCCATCCATTTGACAACTAGCCTCTTCACAGGACACAGACATTGGGTAGGCCAGCTTTGCAAACCTTGCTTCATAACTTTTTCTTAGATTTTTTTTATGTGAACCATTTTTTAAAGTCTTTATTGAATTTTACAATATTGCTTCTGTTTTATGTTTTTGGTTCTTTGGCTGCAAGGCATGTGGAATCCTAGCTCTCTGACCAGGGATCAAATCTGCATACCCTGCATTGAAAGGTGAAGTCTTAACCACTGGACCACCAGGGAAGCCCTCATACCTTTTTTTGTTCATGCAACCACCTTCTCCCATATTCCTGAGTGCCCAGAACATTCTAATTGCTCTCAGAGTCTAACTGCTTTTCTCAACTGCATGTCTTCTAAAAGCTCCCACAGCCTTTTATGCACTCAAATCTTAACAGTGCATCTCATATTAGGTCTTTTATTGAATCTTTTGTCCTTCCTTTCTGTTTCCCCTTGTAGAGTTTGAGCTCCTTCAAGGGAAAACTAGCATTTTTGTTCATTTTTGTAATTCTACTCAGAGCTAATAAATGTTTCCTTATAAGTAGGAACAACCAATTGTGCAATAAAATGAGTTTGCTCCATTAAAATTCAGTTTAATAGAATCCAGCAAATTTAAAATCTATTTTAGGCATAGTATAAGGCTTATTAGCAATTAGCATTGGTGTTACCTTGGAAAATGTTGAGAATCAATGCAATCCATCTTACAAAGCAGAGCTACTTAACAGAAACACAACATTCCTATTACAACCTATGCTATGGAAGCTAGAGTGCACGCATGCTCAGTCTTGTCCAACTTTTGCAACCCCCGTGGACTATAGCATGGGATTTCCCAGGCAATACTGGAGCAGGTTGCCACTTCCTCCTTCAGGGGATTAAACTCCTGCATCTCCTACACTGGCTGCTGGATTCTTTACCACTGAGCCACCTGGAAAGCCCCACATACCCTAAAATACACCAAGGGCCTGTTGAATGAAAATTTGTTATTAAAGTTCATGTCCTTGGACTAAATTTTGTGATAGCTAAAAACTATGTCATACAGTGGAAAACTATATTAACTCTTGGTGATTTGCTCATTCTTTTTGTCCCGTAAAGCTGATTCTTTGTCCCTAAATGATTTTATTTATATGTGATCATTCCCTTGTATTGTGTGTGTTTGTGTCTATCTATCTAAATCTATCTAACTATAGAGATCTAGCAGTCTAGTTACCTATCTATGTCTTCATATCCTGGTACAAAAAAACAAAAAGTAAGGGGTATATGGGAACTCTCTGTGATACTTTTATGACCTTTCTGTAAATCTTCAATTTTTCTAAATTAAATTGTATTCAAAAATAAATGAGAGCTGCAGTATTTGGAAAGGACTCTCAAATTAAAAATGGCAAAGCTGGTATATCCCTCAGTTCCTCTTACATTATGAAGTCAATAAAATTACTCTTGATAATAGCACATTTTATCAAATAATTATTACTTTATTGTCTCTCTAGGTATAGATGTACATGTATGTGTGTTCACACAGAAAATAGTTAAAAAGAGTAATCACTAGTATTTGATTCATAAAGTAACATTTAAAAAAAATCAGTCACTATGTGGGCCTTCCGTATTTTCTTTGTTCAAAAACATTTGACATTTTTTCGACATGTAATGCTAGTTAGAATGTTATATTTAAAGATGTTCATCGATATATCCTAATGACGTTCTAAATGCTATTAGAAAAGTCCTCCGTGATGGGTCAGGGGGAGCTTCAGGTATGACTTATTTTGGGAAAGCAAATTAGCTTATGGTCAACTAAACTTACCAATGATTCAGTGCTGACTCTGAAAAATGCCACAGGTAGAGTCTTTTTTGATATTGATGATACTCCACATGCCTAAATGTACTTGAAATAAAGAAAAACCTGTGCATTATTTATCATAGCACTTTTTAATAGGGCAGCTTGCAATTTGTTTTGCAAAACTACCTGAGGCTGTAGCTCAGATGTGAAGATGGAATGGTCATTTCAATACAGTGAGTTTGTATGTAGAAGGAATTTACATTTTCTAATGTAGCTTTCTAATTAACTTTCTTTCTGTTGGAAACCATTTTAAAGACAGATACAATGTAGCATTTTCAACTATAAAGTAGGGAGATACCAATTTACAGCTTTGCTTTTTTAAGAATATTCAAATGCAAGTATTTTTATAGACTAAATAGATTGCTTAAGTCAACAGTATCCTGGACTTGTAACATGTTTCTTAAATTGCCATTATTATATTCGTTGCAAGTTATATACCATCATTAGATTTATACTCCAAATTGCAAATATATAATTACTAGAATTTAACCTCTCCAAATTGATGTAATTCAACCTAATTATCCTGGCTACATAAATGCATGCTAATCAGGAAGAACACACTTAAATAAAACAAGAATGTTAACACAACCACCACAGAATAAATAAACTTTTGAAAAAGGAAAAAAATTCAGGGGCTAATTACACCTTCAACAATAAACCATAAACATATACTATTTTTCAGTGTTTTCCTATCCACTCAGACTTACATTTAGCCAGAATTATTTCAGGGTGTGTTTTGAACTCTGTCCACATTGATAGTTCTTCCTATATATTCATTTCTTCATTCAGCAAGCCATCTTATTCATTTTGTAAACATTTATTCTCAGCCTGTTATGAATCGGATAATATGGAGGTATCAGAGCTGAATCAGAAACAATTCCTGTCCTGAGTTTAGTTACATGATTTATTTAAATAAAACTAATTCAAAGAGAAAAGATACTATCACTTTAAAAGTTCTTGTTGCTATTCAGTCGCTCATTTGTGTCTGACTCTTTGTGACCTCATGGACTGCAGCATATCAGGCTTCCCTGTCTATCACAATCTCTTGGAGTTTGTTCAAACCCATGTCCATTGAGTCAGTGATGCTATCCAACCACCTCACCCTCTGCCATCCTCTTCTCCTTTTACCCTCATTCTTTCCCAGCATCAGGGTCATTTCCAGTGAGTGAGCTCTTCATATCAGGTGGCCAAAGTATTGGAGCTTCAGCTTCAGCATCAATCCTTCCAGTGAATATTCAGAATTGATTTCCTTTAACCTTAGAAGGTTAATCGAATCATTCATTTTCTTGCTTGTTGTGGTTGTTCAGTCACTAAGTCATATCTGGCTCTTTGTGGACATGAATTCAGCATCCCAAACTTCCCTGTCCTTCAGTTTAGTTCAGTTCAGTTGCTCAGTTGTGTCTGACTGACTCTTTGCAACCCCATGGACTGCAGCACACCAGGCTTCCCTGTCCATCACCAACTCCCAGAGGTTACTCAAACTCATGTCCATCAAGGTGATGATGCCATCCAACCATCTCATTCTCTGTTGTCCCCTCTCCTCCTGCCTTCAATCTTTCCCAGCATCAGGGTCTTTTCCAAAGATTGGGTTTTTCACATCCCTGTCCTTTCCTCCCCCTAAATGACTTCCCATGGGACTTAAATCAATTCCTAACCTATAAGACCTCACTTGACCTGGCTCTGACTTCTCTCCTGCTCTCCAGGTCTACAATGCAGCAGTCATGCGAGGTGTATTTCTGTTCCTAAAAGGTGCCTAACTCGTTGCTGCCTCAGGACCTTGGCACTTGCTTATTGCTTCTGTCTGAAAAGGTAGCTCTTGTTTCCTCATACCACAGCCTCATCCAAGTCAGATTCTAGGCAGTGCTTTCTTCTTATTACCTCTGTGTGTTTCTTAGAAACTGTATCAGAAAAAAAAAGTCATATACTTTTCTACAAAGGAAAAAGGAGAGAATTCCTAACCAGGATTTTGTACCAAAGAAATCACAGCCATAGTCACTAATCTTACAAAAACAAAGATGCTCTCCTGTAGGCAATTTAAATTATCCTGAGACCTTACACATTGGTGTTTCCTTTTGAACTGTGTGAGACTTCCCAAGTGGTCTTACTGGTAAAGAAGCTTCCTGTCAATGCAGGACACACAAGTGGCATGGGTTCGATCCCTAGGTCATAAAGATCTCCTGGAAGAGAGCATGGCAACTCACTCTAGTACCTTTGCCTGGAGAATCCCATGGACAGAGGAGCCTAGCAGGCTACAGTCCATGGAATCACAGTGTCACACACAACTGAGAGACTAACACACTTACTTTGAATTCTGTCTGTAATAAGTACTTAATACGAAAGTACAATTGTCCCTAGTGTGTCACAAATTTGTCTGAAGTCCATATGGAAGTTACAGTAAGGCATTACCAATTTCATTAACTATTTTTTTTAAATGTACTTTCTCGTGCCAAGCCTTAGTTGCAGCATGTGTGGTCTAAATTCCTGATCAGGGATGGAGCCCAAGCCCCCTTCATCAGGAGCCTGGCATCTTAGCCACTGGACTGCCAGGGAAGTCCCCATTAACTATTATTTTTGCTGTTTAGAATTTACAGGACTTTGAGGGCAGGTAATTTGGATGCTCCAGATCTCTCTTAAAAGCTGCTAAAGTAGCTTGTGTTTATGTCTTTTTATTTTCATGACTTTGTTTACATTACGGAGAGTCCCTGTGATGCACCAATATTATGTCTCCTTCATTGAAAAGGACTTTTATTTTTGAGTTTACTCAATATTTGCCCCCATTTGCCTTTTCTTACATAGTCAATGGATTCAGCCACAGACACTTAGTGTTTTCCCAGAGTACTGGCTCTGTGAACAACTAGTCATCTGATTTCTGGAAAGTTAATTAATTTAATATCTAATACTTTGCCTAAGTTATTTTATATAAAAACAAGGTTTTCTGTGTAAAAATAAGATGTCCGATTCTGTGACTCCATGGACTGTAGCCTGCCAGGCTCCTCTGTCCATGGAATTTCCCAGGCAAGAATACTGGAGTGGGTTGCTATTCCCTTCTCCAGGGGATCTTCTCAACCCACGGACCAAACCAGTATCTTCTGCATTTGCAGGCAGATTCATTTGAGCCACCTGGGAAGCCCCAAAATAAGGTTAATTGAATGTAAATAGAAATGAGGATCATGAATAGACTATATATACATATATATATGAAATATAGTAACCAGGAGAGGTGCAATAGTGGACTTTGGGATTTTAAGAAGAAAATGGTTTCAACTCATTGGCTTCCAATTTTCTCATTTCAGTGCTGAGGGTTAATGTAGATCAGGAAAGCAAGTTGGTTCATTCTCTCTTTCTTGTCAAACCACGTTGGCTGGGAGGGGCCAGTGCTCTATATTGAGAATCTTGAGGCCACATGTGGGGTCACCAGAGAACATAGCGATTACACCTTTAGGTTGGTCAAGAACACATAATTTGGAAGTGCCAGCAGATATTACATTTTTTATGACTTAAGATTTGTGGCAATCCTGTATCAAACAAGTCTATCAGCTCCATTTTGCCAGAAGTATCTCCTCATTTAGTATCTCTGTATCAGATTTTGGTGATTCTCATAATAGTCCAAAGATTTTCATTATTATTGCATTTATTATTATGGTGCATGATCAGTGATCTTTGATGTTACTATTGTAATTGTTTTGGGGCTTCACAAACATCACTGTCTTATTTCAAGAAATTGCTACAGCCATCAGTTGCTACAGCCATCAACAACCACCACCTGACCTGTCAGCAGCCATCAGCATCAAGGCAAGGTCTTCCTCCACCAGCAAAAGCTGTCTGACTCACTGAAGCTCATATGATGGCTCATATTAAGGTATACACATTGTGTTTTTTAGACATAGTGCCATTGCTGCGATTCATGGGGTCGCAAAGAGTCAGACATGACTGAGCGACTGAACTGAACTGAACTGAATGCCATTGCACATGTAAGACTACAACATAGTATAAATATAACTTTTATATGCACTGGAAAACCAAAAAATAAGGTGTGACTCATTGTATTGGAATATCTTTGAGGTATGCCGAAATCTGTATGCAGGTCAGGAAGCAACAGTTAGAACTGGACATGGAACAACAGACTGGTTCCAAATAGGAAAAGGAATACGTCAAGGCTATATACTGTCACTCTGTTTATTTAACTTATATGCAGAGTACATCATGAGAAATGCTGGACTAGAAGAAACACAAACTGGAATCAAGATTGCCAGGAGAAATATCCATAACCTCAGATGTGCAGATGATACCACCCTTATGGCAGAAAGTGAAGAAGAACTAAAAAGCCTCTTGATGAAAGTGAAAGACGAAAGCAGAAAAAGTTGGTTTAAAGCTCAACATTCAGAAAACGAAGATCATGGCATCCGGACCCATCACTTCATGGAATATAGACGGGGAAACAGTGGAAACAGTGGCAGACTTTATTTTTGGAGGGCTCCAAAATCACTGCAGAAGGTGACTGCAGCCATGAAATTAAAAGACGCTTAGTCCTTGGAAGAAAAGTTATGACCACCCTAGATAATATATTCAAAAGCAGAGACATTACTTTGCCAACAAAGGTTCATCTAATCAAGGCTATGGTTTTTCCAGTGGTCATGTATGGATGTGAGAGTTGGACTGTGAAGAAGGCTGAACACTGAAGAATTGATGCTTTTGAACTGTGGTGTTGGAGAAGACTCTTGAGAGTCCCTTGGACTGCAAGGAGATCCAACCAGTCCATTCTAAAGGAGATCAGCCCTGGGATTTCTTTGGAAGGAATGATGTTAAAGCTGAAACTCCAGTACTTTGGCCACCTCATGCGAAGAGTTGACTCATTGGGAAAGACTCTGATGCTGGGAAGGATTGGGGGCAGGAGGAGAAGGGGATGACCGAGGATGAGATTGCTGGATGGCATCACTGACTCGATGAACGTGAGTCTGAGTGAACTCCGGGAGATGGTGATGGACAGGGAGGCCTGGCGTGCTGCAGTTCATGGGATCGCGAAGAGTCAGACACAACTAAGTGACTAAACTGAACTGAATTGTGTTTATCCACACTGATTCTACTTTGTTGTGATTTAAGTAAATGGATAATGGTCACTCCCCTTTCCAATGTCCTTCAAAGTTCAGTTCTGCTTAAATGTTATATTTATGTCTCTAAATAACCCTCCTATAGTAACTGACACCACCGGAATGAATTTGTCAGCTCCTGACTTGTTTTCTCTCTCTTTGCCAGTGTCTCAAAATTGAATCATTAATTTGGAGTAAGGCAGCCCTAATCCCAAAATCTAGTGGATATCTGTTGGGTTTCTACATTCTTTCTAATAAAACTTATTCTTATCCAACCTAGGGTGCTGTTGCTTATTCTTAAGCCTTCAAGACCTAGAATGTCATCATTCTCTCCCGGTCCATCACCTCTGTATAGGTCTTGACCATAAATCTGGGTTATTTTCTGAAATATGCTAGTGATTCCATCTGAGACCTCACATCCCTGAGTCTGGAGTGCCATCCTAAACCAGTACCAGTGACTGGATGTTGTGTCATGCCCTCTTATTTCCTATCAGTCCTCATTCCTTTCCAATAAATTCTCATCTTAAATAATAATGGTAATAATAGAAATCATGTTTTGAGCAGGTACTATCCTGGATTATCTCATTCTTAAAAACAATGTATAAAACCCACATCCATCTTGCAGATGGAGAAGTGGAGAGTTAAGAAAGCTAAGTCACTTGCTCAAAGTCACACAGCTTGTGAATAATACCATTGAACATGAACCAAATGGCCTGAAGCCAGACCTGTTTTCTGAACTCTACTCTGGGGCTCTGCTGGAATCACTGACTCACAGCTTCTGCTGGACTGCTCAGAGGTGGAATGCAGACACGAAGAAGACCTGCCTTTTCTACACTGAGCCCCTTCCCCTCATACCCCTTTAACTACTTTTTATGACTATATTATTATGTGTTCAGGGAACCTTTGCTTGGCACTGGGGTTATGTAAAAGACAAGAGAGGCACAATCCTTTCTATCCAACTAAGCATCTGGCAGGAGAAAGAAACCTTAATCACCTAATTTTACAAAGAACTGCAAGTCTACTGTTGTCATAAGCTCACTAAGAAAGATTGCTGTGCACATGAAAAGCCAACAGGACAACCTGACCTATTCTAGCAAGTCAGAGATATTTTGCCTCATCAATCAATTGGATGGCTCAGTACTTACTGTCTGACTCACACCCCACTTCCTTTCTAGATTCAGCCACAAGAAAGTTTGCAGCAGAATTCCAGCTCTGAGCTGCACAGGTCCCAGCATGCTTTGTGGCTCTCCCAGTTCAAGCAGTCTCATCTCCATTAATAGAGGTTTTACTAAATATATTTGTTAACATATTTCAGGCTACCATTACCTTATCAAGCCTCTGCTCTGCTGAAATATGGAGCAATATTGTTTTATTGATTGGGTACCTACTGACGGTAGCAATATGCACACATGCATTGTTCTCATACTACTGTAGCTTTAATAGTCTGGAGGTAATATCAAAAGTAATTTACTGTCATCTATATATGGCTGTTCCAATGTTGTGGTCGTTAGAGCTGCCAGTTTGGAACTTCTGGTCTGCATACCAATGAGTCATCTAAAGTCTTTTTGGAACTAACTTGATCAGACCAGATAGCAAGAAAGACCAGTCCTCTGAACAGCATCACTGATCTAATTGCTATACACAAGTACAGTGAATGCAACTGATTTACTGAGAATGAAAGAGAGACTTACTTTATCCTGAGTTTACAGTGGAGTCGGTGGCAAGGGCTGAATGAGAATTTGGTAACATGTTGACTTCATTTAGTGTCAAAATCCTGCATCTTTCTGCTGCCTGCATTGCAGGCTTAAACACATGAGCCGAAGATAGAGCAGAGGTATAGGGCTTCACAGGTGACACTAGTGGTAAAGAACCTACCTGCTAATGCAGGAGTCATGGATTTGGTCTCTGGGCAGGGAAGGTCACCTGGAGAAGAAAATGGCACCCCATTCCAGTATTCCCACTCCAGAATTCTTTTCTGGAAAATTCCATGCACAGAGGAGCCTGGTAGGCTACAGTGCATGGGGTTGCAAAGAGTCAGATATGACTGAGCGAATGAGCACACACATTAGATAAAATACTGAAACAGTTTTTGTTTTCCCTCACCAGTGATAACACTAAGAATTTTTATATACTAAATCCTCCATATTTTATATTACCAAGGGCTCAATCTTAAGCAGAAGCAAACAAAATCCTAATATTGTAAAAACTCACTTTATGCTCATTGCTCTGCTTGGCCTAAATGCATTTTGAAATATGAAAAATAGAACTTAAGTTCCATAAAGTGGTGTAGATCTTGTGGATCCATTTGAACTGTTGGATATCTTTGATAGCATCTCATTCCATAAATCACATTTATGTGAATGTTGCACAGGAGAGGAACAGTTAGGTTGTTTTCATTGTTTGTTTTACTAGCATACAGTGATTAAGTGAAAATCCTCATACATACCTCCTTGAGCTCATCTAGCTTCCCTTAGATAGACATCTATAAAAAGTGGGAGGAAAACAAGCTATTAAAAATATGTGCAGTTGTATTCCAATTACATAAATCTTAAAAACACATATTATTTATTGATAAATTTATTTATATTGTAGAAATTGAAAACCATGCATAGGAAGAGCACGCCAACTTCTAGAAGATATTTCTAGAGAGAAAGGCAGTACAGGATGAAAGTAACACTTTAGCAATGTCTGTAACATTATATTTCTTTTTAAAAAATGATCTGGAGCAAATTGCAATATGTTAACATCTGTTCAGTCTTGGTGATAATTATGTAGATGTTTTATTTTTCTTATACCTTTAAATATGCTTGGAATATTTCATAAGTTCTATTAAAATTAAGTTTCATAAGACTCAGGATATTATTTAGGAGAGAAATTCTCTTGTGTATCATAAAACACTCAAGTTACTGGTTAAAAAAAATCTTTGATATGTACACACAAATTCATGTCCATTGAGTCAGTGATGCTATCTAGCCATTTTATCTAACCACTCCCTTCTCACCCTGCCCTCAATCTTTCCCAGCCTCAGGGTCTTTTCCAACAAGTGGGCTCTTTGTATCAGGTGGCCAAATATTGGAGCTTCAACATCAGCATCAGTCTTTCCAAAGAATATTCAGGGTTGATTTCCTTTAGGGTTGACTGGTTTGATCTTCTTGCTGTCCAAGGGACTCTCAAGAGTCTTCTCCAGCACCACAGTCCAAAAGCAGCAGGCTTTTGGCTCTCAGTCTTCTTTATGGTCCAGCTCTCACATTCGAACACGACTACTGGAAAAACTATAGCTTTGACTCTGCAGACCTTTGTTGGCAAAGTGCTATCTCTACTTTTTAATACACTGTCTAGGTTTGTCATAGCTTTTCTTCCAAGGAGCAAATGTCTTTTAATTTCATGGCTGCAGTCACTGTCTGCAGTGACTTTGGAGTCCATGAAAATAAAAGCTGCACCAACACAAAATCACTGTCTTCTTCTGTCATTTCCTGTCTGCTAGGGAGGGCTGCGGAGAAGGCAATGGCACCCCACTCCAGTACTCCTGCCTGGAAAATCCCATGGATGGAGGAGCCTGGAAGGCTGCAGTCCATGGGGTTGCTGAGGGTCGGATACGACTGAGCAACTTCGCTTTCACTTTTCATTTTCATGCGTTGGAGAAGGAAATGGCAACCCACTCCAGTGTTCTTGCCTGGAGAATCCCAGGGACGGTGGGGCCTGGTAGGCTGCCATCTATGGGGTCGCACAGAGTCGGACACGACTGAAATAACTCAGTAGCAGCAGCAGGGAGGGCTGGCTCACACTTTAAAGCATTCATCCTGATATAAATTTCCAGGGGACAGTTTTGAAGCCAGACAAGAATATTTAATATAGGCATTCTCTGTCTGCTACCACGCTTACTCACTGCTGCTCTTAAATTCTCCTTTTATTCAAATTAAATACCTTACAGTCATTCAGAAACTGTTCCTTATGTTGCCACATCTTCCCACTGTCAGAGCAGTTAATTAGTTCTTGGCAGGTCTGGGATTCTGAAGAGCTTGAAAGGATGATTTGCAATTGTGTGCTGAAGTACAGCAAGATGCTTCAAATAAACATGGTTACAAGTCCATTGTTTGGCATTTGTCAATTTCTACACCATCTAGATTTTTATTTATTTGGCAAACATAGAAAGCCTTATTTATTTCACATTTCTGAAGGTAGAGCTGTCATCATTTCTAATACCTGGACAAATGAAGGCTGTAAAAAAAACCTAAGGAAAAGCATTAAAAGGAAAATGGGATCTTATTGAAGTAAAAAGCCCTATAAAATCTGAAAAGGGCTTTGCTATGGAAGACCTATACTGTAAAATTGATTCTTATTACTACTGTTACCTTTGAAGAGGTCAACAATGAGAGACACACAGAGAATCTTTTTTTATTCATCTTTGCCAGCAAAATAGGGTCCTTTCTTCTGAGACTGGCATTCAGAGTCTTCAGGGGTTTTGAACCTAGCACATTTCTCTGATTATTTCTTCCACTGTTTATCTGTACATGTGCTACATGGCAATTTTTTTTTATCATTTCAGCCCTTCTTAACAGCTTGACTCAATTTTTACTTGCTTTCAGAGCCTTTTCTGTTTGTTTGTTTTCTACTGGGGGCTTTCCCTCCTAAAGACAAATTATTAAATATATAGGATGTCCAGTTAAATTTGAGTTTCAGATAAACAAGGAATATTTTTCAGTCTAATAATGGAATATGCAATATTTGGGCTATACTTGTACTAAAAATATAAATCTTGTATATATGAAGTTCAAGTTTAACTGGCTGTCCTGTACTGTATCTGGCAACCCTACTTCCTCTGAACTCTTGGGGGACTGACTATTCTTATCATTCACTTATTGCCTGGTGTTCCCTACCCAGTCCTATTGTATAGCCTTTTTTGTTTGTTTGTTTTCTACTGGGGGCTTTCCCTCCTAAAGACAAATTATTAAATATATAGGATGTCCAGTTAAATTTGAGTTTCAGATAAACAAGGAATATTTTTCAGTCTAATAATGGAATATGCAATATTTGGGCTATACTTGTACTAAAAATATAAATCTTGTATATATGAAGTTCAAGTTTAACTGGCTGTCCTGTACTGTATCTGGCAACCCTACTTCCTCTGAACTCTTGGGGGACTGACTATTCTTATCATTCACTTATTGCCTGGTGTTCCCTACCCAGTCCTATTGTATCCCTTTAGTCACATTTTCAGCTCCATGGAAACAGAGAGGCGTTTCATTCCCAGTTTGGATGCAAAAGGATAAGCAAGATCTTCATTCATGTGAAAAAACTCAGAAATCACCAGGCCAACATACAAACAAAAACAATTATATATTTTTTAAGACATGAAGGAAATGTGAGCACAAATAAATGTTAAAGATATAATACCAGAGAAGCTGATAGACGTGAGATGAGTTTCTGCGGCTAGTCAGGAAGCATAAAGGAGTCAGCCAAAGAAGGTCTGTCTTTGCTGGGACTAGGAGAAACCAGTCCATGCTGGACAGCTCTTGGACTGACAAGTTATATTTTAATCTAACAAATTTAATCATTCCAAACACTAATCCTCTGTACCCTCTCTGGGAGTTTTGCTGACTAAGTAGAGGCTGGGAGCTGCGATGGGAAGTGAAAAAAGACAGTGTGATCTTGAAGCCAGAAAAGTAGAAAGATCAATACCTGCAGGGAATAATAATAAATATGACATGGTAAGAAACAATGGAGGTGAAAAAAATAAAACAAAACTTTTGAGATGCTGAAACACAAAAACCATATAATACTGTCTATCTAAAATTCTATATTGGAGAAGGAATTGGCAACCCACTCCAGTATTCTCACATGGGAAATCCCATGGACGGGAGCTACAGTCCCTGGGGTTGCAAAAGAGTCAGACATGACAGAGATTAAACAACAACAAATTCTATGAAAAAAATAAAAGAAATCACTAAAATTATGGTTAAATAAAAATATTTTCAGATAAAAGATAAGAGAAATGATTGTTGGCAGAGTCACACTATCAAATATGCTTAAGAGAGTTTTTCAGACTGAAATGAAATGATGCCAGATGGATATTTATATCTACAATAAAGAGTAAATAACCTTGATACAGGGAAGAATAAAGGGTTAATATAAAAGATTATCTTCTCTCTTAAAGTTTTAAAAAGTCAGTTAAAATTTTTTACATTATATGTAATATGAATTCAAGGTTGATCATGATAAGTTGTAATCCCTAGAGGGTTGATTATAAAAATAATAAAAATAGCCATAGCTAAAAAAGCCAATAGACAAGATACTAAAACATGCTCATCCACTCCTCTCCAGATAAAACAGTGAAAAGAAGGAACAAAGAATTAAAAGAAATAAAAAGAGAATAGAGACCCTGTTTCCTATGGAGAGTTCTATCTTTGTCACGAACTAATTTTTTGTTTAATTGAAGTATAGTTGCTTACAATATGTGATAGTTTCAGGTGTACAGCAAAGTGACTCAATGTACGTGTATATGTGTGTCTGTGAATATATATTTTTTCTTTTGCAGATTCTTTTTCCTTATAGGTTATTATAAAACTGTGTATAGTTCCCTGCCACACAGTAATTCTTTGTGGTATGTCTGCTTTATATATAGTAGTTTATTATTAATTCCAAATTCCCAGTTTATTCTTCTCCCTCCCTCTCTCTTTTGGTCATGGTAAATTTATATTCTACGTTTATCTAAGTTCGTTTCCTAAATATGTTCTCTGTCTTTGTCATAAACTACTTGACTTTTCTGAAATGAATGAGAAAACCATACCTTTTCCAGCTCAGAGAATCAATCCATTCTAACCCCGTTCTTTGTGGGCCTCCGTCAGCTGTATTCAGAGGGGCTTGCCTGGAATGCTGTATCTGTGTGCTCAGTTCTGCATGTGAGTTTTGTTTTTCAAAAGCTTTCATGAGATGCAATTTACGTGTAATAAGGTTCACCCTTTTAAAGGATACAGTTTAATGTTTTTAGTATGTTAACAGAGATTTGCAATGATCATGGTAACCTAATTAAAATATTGCATGAATATTTAATGCATGCAATATTTCAAGAAACGATGATCAATTTTGCTAATTATTAGAGAAACGCAAATCAAAACTGCAATGAGGTATCACCTCACACCAGTTAGAATGGCCATTCTCAAAAAGCCTTCAGTCAGTAAACAGCTGGAGAGGCTGTGGAAAAACCTCTAACACTGTCGGTGCGAATATAAATTGATATAGCCACTATGGAGAACAGAATGTAGGTTCCTTAAAAACCTAAAAATAGAACTATCATATGATCCACCAACCCCATTCGTTGGCATATATCTGAGAAAATTATAATTCAAAGATATATGTACCCAAGTACTCGTTGCAGCGCTATTTACAATAGCCAGAACATGGAACCAACCTAAATGTCCATCATCAGAGGAATGGATAAAGATGCTGTGGTTCCTATCAGTTCAGTTCAGTTCAGTCGCTCAGTCATGTCTGACTCTTTGTGACCCCATGAA